>JAODAL010083998.1:0-11064 GCA_025379985.1 Phyllomedusa bahiana
GTCCATCATGTGTCACCGTACTGACCCCAGTCCCTCCGTTCACTAAAAACTGACCCCAGTCCATCACCGCACTGTACTGACTCCCGCCATCACGGCACCGTACTGACCCCCCCGTCCCCATCACCCCCCCCCACATACGGACCCCAGTCCATCACATTCACCCACGACCCCCGTCCATCACCTGTCACTATACTGACCCCATCCATCAGTGTGACGTACCCGACCCCCCGCCGTCACCTTCACTATACGACCCCACCACCGTGTCCCTAAAAGACCAAGTCCCACACCTGCACCAGCGACCCATCCCCCCTACTGAACCCCCAGTCCCAAGCCTGTCAACCCTACTGACCCCAGCCTCATGTTCACAACGACCCCAGTCCTCACCTTTCCCAACTACCCCAGTCCATCACCCGTACTAACGACCCCTTTCCTCAGTGCCCCCTGTACGACCCCAGTCCATCACGTGTCACTATACGACCCCATCCATCAAAGGTACTATACTGACCCCCATCCACACCGTCACGTACTGACCCCCTCTATCACGTGCACTAAACTGACCCCAGCCTCACGTTCACTATACGACCCCATCCCCCCGCCCCAGGGCGCCTACTGGTACCCCTTTTACTGGCAGAGGTAGTGTGGGGCGAGGCATGGGTCAATACAAGAACGCCCTCTTGTCCTTGTATTTTTCCCGCAGCAGGTCCACTGGTTTTATACCCACTTTCTCCGCTTGGGAGCTTTTTGCAAAATAGGGTTTAGGAGTCCCCTCCATTCTTACACTGTGCGCAGGGTGCTTACATGGGTCCGAGGGATTAAAAAAAGGAATGCGGGTTTAAAAACAGTTATCCACGTACAGGGGGTCCCCTTTACCACAGTGGGTACCAAATCCCACACTACTTTTTCCCCCTTATGTTTTTGGGAAGGGGGGGATTCTGGGGGGACAATTTGGCTTCCTTCCCTTGAAATCCGACGCTGGGGTGTACCCAGAGGGATCTCCACAGCTTTTAATTTTTTTTCCGTACGCGCTCTTTTACTGGGCCCCCTTGAAAAAAGGGAAGAGGGCACCTCATCTGACAATGGGGGGTCTACTGGGAAAGGGCCCTCATCAGCAGCGGATTCGGTGATTCGGCAACGACGCAATAAACTCCCCTTTTCCGAAACCTGGCAAATCGCTATCGAGGCCAGGAAAGCCTCCGCCCATCTCTGATAGCGTCCCTAGGAAATTGGACATTTTTATTTTTGGGGTTGTAAATTACAGGGCGTGAAGATTATGGCTTCAAACGTTATTTTAAAAAACATATGGGGGTATGTTGTGCTTTTACATGTGTAAAAAAAATTTTCTGACAGTTGGAGTGTGTTTAGGGCCAGACACTTTGGGGAAATTAATTTTTTTTTGGGACAAAAAAAAAATTAAAAAAAATTTACTGAAAGAAAAAAATTCATAAAAAACGAATTTATAAAAAAAAAATGATACGTGTCTTTTGTTGGAAAATTAGCCTAATGCAAAAAATTTTTTTTTAAAAAGAATCCTTATATAAAAAAAGAAGCTAGTTTAAAAAAAAATGACTGAACAAGTGTCAGCAAAAAATATCACTGTTGAACGCTGTCAGTAAAAAAATTTCCCTAACACAAAAAAAAAAGCTTGAAAAAATAATGGCTAAATTTTTTTTTTTCCCCTTCTTACTCTGTTGGATTATTATGACAAATTTAAATGGGCCACAGTTTTTATGTTATCAATTTTTCCGTCAGCATAATTTGGGGTAAAATAATCTCGCATAAATTTTAAAATTCGCGCAATTTTAGCGTTTTCCCTGTCTTTTGGGGCGGCCGCAAACGCTTACAGATAGAGCAGGGAGATTGTTTGCACGTCTGACTGGGATTGTATGGTTTGGGATTGGGGGAAAAAATCACATGACCCTTTTTACATAGAACACCCCTTCCCTGTTCCCCTCATGGTGCGGTCCAAAGAGGGGGAATGTGGGGGTCCTCCAAAACCCCTCGGGACTTTTCATTTGTTCACACAGCAACTATGTTTTAGCTGTGAACATTAGAATTGGGTTATTAAAATTTTGCAGTTTTTAGTTACTTAGGTGAGAATTTAAAAGGGAGCATCTAGTGCGACACAGAGGGGGGAAAGGGGGGGGGGGGGCTGGGGGGGAAACACAACAAAAGGGGCTGGCAGGCAGGTTTTTAAAGGAAGAGGGATATTGTGCAGCCCAGACTGTATTAACCCTGCATTGAATGGTTTGTTTAAACAGTTTTTGGCCATTTTTTGGTAAAATATTATTTATGTTGTGCAGCCGAAATTATATTAGGATACAGATTTTTTTAGAAAAGGTGTAAATTTGGATAGGTAAAAAACTAAACTTTTTTACCCGTAACATTTCAAATGGGGTTTTTTTTTTTTTTATTTTGGTGAGCCCATTTTGTTCATAAGCCACCTTAAAATTGAAACAGAAATTTTTTGTATCACCGCAGGTGTATTATGGGTGCAAAAACCCACGTTTTATTATCTACAAAAATTTAATTACTTTTTTTTTTCCTTTGGCGCACCCCTTTTTTGTTCAAGAGCCACCTTGCATTTAAAATTTTGAATACACAATTTTGTACACCGCAGGGTTTTGGGATAGGGCAAAAACCACCCATTTGTTATCCGAATAGTTTTTAAATAGTGTATTGCACTGTGCGGCCCAGTTTTTTAAAATAGCCACGTTTACACAATTCGAAGAAACATTTTCAGCAACGTTTCGTTTGTCATTGCTGCAAAAAAACACAATTTTTCTCATCCTTAACTTCAAATATTTTTTTTTTTGGGCTCGTTGAACCCTTTTTTTTTTTTGGCGTAGAAAAGCGCCTTGTTGTTTTTTTTGTTAAAAAACTATAAATTCCACCCACGGGCAGTTGAAAACCCCCGGGATTAAAGGAAAAACACTTTTAATTTTGTCTTACGGTTCTTCCACCAGACCCGCATTTCCCAAGGTTTTCAAAAGAAACATTATTTTCTAACCCTATTTTGTGTGGGAAATTAAAGGGATTTAAAAAAAAAAACTGGGTTTCCGTCTTTTAATAAAATTTTTCCAAAACTTTCCATACTTCCCTCAAATTTTTATCTTTTGAACATTGAGCAAATGCAGGGAAGCAGCAAAGGGGGGGTAGACATGGGGGAAAAGGGTAGAGAAAGGGGCCCTTCCAGGCTGGCAACAACACCAAGCCAGGGATCCGGTTGCAAAACCGTCGGGCCCGTCATCGGGCAGGCCCTGGAATCCAGTAACGAACACTTTTCCAACGTTCTTCAGGGTTAATGCAACCTGCATCTAGCAGTCTTACCTCCTCCCCTCCCACCCGGGCCCACAAATGTCGTCATCAGCACCCCGCCCCAAAGAAGCGAAAGCCCCCAAAAAATGTCAACTCTTACCCACCACGGGATAATCCATTTTCAAAAGCCCTCTTGAGAAAAAAATGGGGTTTTGGGGTCAGAAAGCATTTTAAAAATAAAGGGGCCCAAAAGAGGATGTTTTTGTCTGCTCTGACACCCAGTTACGATGCCATCAGAGGGGGGAAGGGACCCGGGTAAATGGGCAAAAATCCGGGCGGGGCCCAACGCTTTGCAGTCCCTCTTGCTTTCCCCCACAGCTCCGGTGGAATGTCAGCGAGACCGTACCTGTGTTGATTATGATGATGATGACATTGTGGACCCAAACTGGTTTTTTTCGCAGAATTTGCTTGCGAGGCTTCACCTGGACGAGAGGAAACATGGGGTAGTGCGTATGGGTTCGCCCAAAAAAGAGGGGGTCGCAGAATCCGCTAAAGTTTCCGCCACCAGGGTCAGCGGAAACCCGCTCCCCGTTTAAATCGCCGTCAAAAAGGCCAGGACCTTCAAGCCTGGGCCTTTTTGAGCAACCCTTTTGATTCCCCCAGCAATGTCATATCCCCTTTGCCGTAAATGCATCATAAGGCAAAAATATTTTGTTTAAAAAACCACCCCAAACATGTCTTTCACATCAGCAATGCATAGTTAAATGGAGGAAAACCCCTTTGGCCCAAAAAAAAGGGCCAAAAACCGATGCCGGGTTAAAAAACCACGTCCAAAACCCTCTGTCTCCGCCCTCCTCCTCCTCCGCCACCGTTCCCAGCTCCCCAGTCTCCGATTGATCAGGGATCAGCCTCCGCTTCCACCCCCTTTCCACCGTCGCCCGAGTACCATACCCACCAAACCAATCCACCCCTTCCCCTTTCCCACCAGTTTAAAGACCTGACGCCGTACAGGGCCCATCTAGCACCCCTTTCTGTTTTCCGGTTTTTGGGAAAGAAGAAAAATTTTAACCCAAACCCCATCCCAAAGCCAAAAGCCTGAATGTCGGCATTCCCCAGGCTTTTGCCTTGGAAAAGTTCCTTTCCTTTGGGGGACACAGAGGGGTTCCCCCCCCCTCATGGCCCTTTCCTGCCCCCAAAAAACCAATGCCAACGGGCATTCGCCAGAAAAGCCGTCCCGCCCGGGGCCAGCCATGTGCATCAAAAATTTCAAGCGTGTTGTCTTCATCTGTGCCCGGAAAAGTCCATTTAACACCCACAGGATTTAGAAAACCGGCCAAGGCCGTAAAAACTCTTGACAGTCAGGGGGTGAGCTGGGGGATTTCTTGGTGGAGACGGTGGCTCTCAGGCCGGCGCCCCACCCCCCCTTCAAAATGCGGGGATGGTGCGGGGTTTCGCCCCCCAAGGCCCTTGGGTGGATCACACCCCAGAGGAACCGGGCCCGGGTTTGAAAATTAACTATCTTGGAGACCGCCCACCACGGTCAGGAGCTGTGGCGCTCCCGAAACGAGACCGAAGCTGCTGGGTGACAAAAACCTTGGCCCCAGGAAAGGTGGTGGGGATAAGGGTCGAAATCTGCTGGCCGCCCTTAAATCGGTAGGCTGGAGCACATCCCTTTGCCTGGGAAGTCTGAACCTTGTCCCCTCCGAAATTTGCTACCCGGGGTTTGGGCTGCCTGTGAGGAAAGGGCCCAGGGCTGAGTTTTTCACTTCCGCTTGCACCCTGCTTCAATCCCCCCGGCTCGTTGCAGCGTCAGCTCGGGTCCCCTCAACCGTTCATTTTGACGTGGCAACAGCTGGGGAATTCCCCCCCCAATGCCCAGCGATTTTGGCGCAGACAATGCCATCACGCGTACAAAAATGACACATGGCCTTTCAACAGCGGTTTTGGACCCCGGGTGTTTAGCCACCGAGAAAGGAGGGGGGTTAAAGAGTTTGCACCATCCTTTCCCTTTTTCAAGAAGCCCCCAAAAAGGTCAGTGCGGACAAAAGCCCCTTTTCCATGACCCTAGGGTGTCTTTAGTTTGGAACGTCGTGGACACCTTTAAACATCAGGTCCCATCAGCGACGGAGGAGGGGAAAGGACACGAGCGGACCTTTCTCCCGCAAAACCACAAGCCCCCACAGTTTCTCAATTTTTTCGCTTCTTTTGGCGTTTTTCGGGTCCAGGGGAGTGCAAGGGGGCGCCAGCTCCAGGGGGCATCATTTAGGCAAGTCAGGGCTGTGTTGAAGCTGGAGGAGGGAACGAGGGGAGGATAGGGATTCCCGGACACCCACTTACCGACTTTCCCGCCTTGGAAAAAGGTTTTGGGGCGAATTTGAAGGGGGGAGGAAAATAGGGGAAAAGATTTGCTAGTCCCCTTGACCCAGAGGGTTTGGGAAAACAAGGCTTATCTCTACATATTCTTGGGTGCCCCATTTCCTCCAACAGATTTTCGCATTAAGGGCCCCAAAATGAACAACAGTTTCTGGGGGGCCACCCCCGGACCCCCGGGACAAAAAAAAACCCCGCATTTCCTTCCCCCCCCCAAATAAAGAGTAAAAAGCAGGAAAAGGAGGCCCTTTCTGATTGATCAAGGAGCATCTTTTTCGTCGCTTTTACGTTTTTCAAATGCACGGTGGAACAACGTAGCGACGTGACTGCGTAAGGGGCCAAGCCCTACGGGAGAGCGGCAAGGTGGCAGAAGCCTAATGGTTCCTCGGCAATCTTTATTTTCCCCCGAAGCAGGGGAACAAAAACCACAGAGACCACTTAAGATCAGGTGCACGACTATCTGCGTCCAAAACCGATGTTTTTTTGGGTGTGTTCCGGACCCAAATTTCTTCTGGGGTTTAAAAAAGGAGAATGGGGCCCAGCCGTTGCCACCCAAGAGGTGTGTCCCCGCCCACAGCCAGCGTCAATTGAGCGGGGCCTTCCACAGTGGGGGAGTCATTACAGACAACGCTCCGGCTTCCACGATAATGTGGACGTAGCTTGCATCAAAATGAATCAGGTATGGATCTCTGATGATTTGTGGCCCCAATTGCCCGGGTCACCCAAAAGTTGCCCGGGCACTTTTAATTTCTTCAAAAAGAAAGGGGCCCTGAAAACTTTTTTTTTAAAAGATCATTTCTTACTGCAATTTTTTTTCTAGTTCCCAAAAGTTCATTTTGCTGTTTTGCTGGAGGAACTGTAAAAGAAAGCAAGGTTTCATGACAAAACCCTTTCCCTTTACTCACTTCATCTTTAGAATTTTTTGCATTGTCAATGGTTTTGGGGCATGGTGCTGTGAGATACAGCTAAATCATGGGCCTTTGAACAGAAATTTGGGTTTTAAGTGGGATTTCTCCCCCACAAAATTTTTAAAAGTGGCTGAAAAGTCATTTTATAATTTTTTGGGGTCGGTGCTTTTAAATGCAGCAATACTACAGGTCCATTCTAAAAAATTTTTTTCTAACAAACATTTGTTTTCAACTTGCAAATGGCTCAAAGGGGCATGTTTTGAATTTTTTGGGGGCATTTTTTCTGTGAAATGCACTTATACAGGGCCTATTCTAAAAAATGTGGTTTTAAAGACGTTTTTTCTTCAAATTTTTCAAAAATGGCTCAAGGGGGTGGGTTGTCAGAATCAGGAAAAAAGGTTTTTTTAAAATGTTAATGGACAATATTGCAAAATGACTTGTTTTTGCAAGATCTTTAAAATAGCTAGCAATTCCTTTTGGGGGGGACAACCCCTTTTAAAACTAAAAAAAAAGAGAAACAAAGACTGGTGGGGTTCCATCCCCTTTTAAAAAAGGTTTTCAGATTAAACTACAAAAAAAAATTGCATGACAAAATAGCGATAAAATTTCCCTGAATTGTACAAGGGAGGTACAGAAGACTGAACAGATGTGTTTACCCCGGACATATAGTCATGCCAGTTCAACAAAATGGTGTTTTAAAAAACTCCTTTTCCGGCACTTTTTAAACTAGGGGTCATCAGGTTTGGGGTTTATGCTGTGGCCCAACAGGGATGTCAATGTCCCGTTCAAATAAATGGTGTTCAAAAACTCCTTTTTTCCGGGATTTTTTAAAACTGGGGGGCATGAGGTTTTGGGGGTATGGTGGCCCCGAACAGGTATAGTCAATGTCCAGTTCAACTAAAATGGTGGGTTTAAAGACTCCCTTTTTCCCCGCACTTTTTAAACTGGGGGTCAGACGGTAAAAGGTATATTTTGGGACAGACAGATATAGTTAATGCCAGTTCAACTAAAAGGTGTTAAAAGACTCCCTTTTTTCCGGGACTTTTTTAAATCTGGGGTTCAGTTTGGGGCCCCCCCATGCTGTGGCCCCGGACAGGTAAAACAATGTCCATTTTAACAAAATGGTGGTTCAAAGACTCCTTTTTCGGCACTTTTTAAAATCTGGGGGGCATGCAGGTTTGGGGCCATGCTGTGGCCCAGAAAGGTATAGTCAATGTCCAGTTCAATAAAATTGGGGGTTGAAAGACCCTTTTCCCAGCACTTTTTAATTGGGGGTCAGACAGGGATAAGGTCATATTGCGATACAGGACAGATATAGTTTAAAGTCCCGTCAACTAAAATGGTGGTTAAAAACTCCTTTTTCCGGGACTTTTTTAAAACGGGGTCATCAGTTTGGGGCTCATGCGTGGCCAGGGGCAGGTTTGTCAAAGTCCATTCACAAAATGGGGTTGAAAGACTCCTTTTTCCCGGGACTTTTTAATTGGGGTCATGCAGGTTTGGGGGGTCATGCTGGTTTCCCGGGCAGGGATATTCAATGTCCCTTCAATTAAATTGATGGTTAAATCATACTGCCTTTTTGGCATTTTTAAATTTTTGGGGCATCAGGTTTAAGGGGCAGGGTGTGGTACAAGACAGGGGTGGGAATGGTTTTGGGCTTTTTTTTTTGTGCTTTTTTAACCTAAGGTGTTGCCCAAGATGAGCACATATCCTTTGACTGTTGTGGATGTTAATTCCCCCGATTCTCCAGCCCTGTTTTTGGGGTAAAAAGAAGGGGTTGTTTCTCTTCATAACTTTAATGGGCCGGGGTTAATCTATTTTCGACTATCGGGAAATCGTCTTTATAATTGCCCATATTGCTTTGACCGATGACGATAGTCGACGTAATCGCTCATCACTACTTCTTACTAGAAAAGACTATTTTTTTTTTAACTATACGGACGTCACTACCTCCATGCCAGGGGACCCCAACCGCTGAGCCGCAGATCGGCATCGGGGCCCTGGCGCATCTTCGTCCCTGGCCCGGGGTAAAAACCCGAACCGACTGCCCGTTTACTTTAGTTTGGGATTACTCGGGACTTTTAAACCGGCCGCATAGAGTTAGTAGCTGCACACATAGTGTGAAGTTGCTTCACTATAGAGAAAGCAGGGACGGGTCATTACCGTCCCTGTTTTCCCTATCATTGTAGATAAGGCTCTCACTGAGCACTGTAGCTACACATCAGTGGCACAGGGAGTGTGATACAAGCTGTGTCATCACACCCCCTGAGCCGCTGGGGGGCCTATAGCTATTTCTAATTACTACAGGGGCAATATATCTATTTCTAATTAGTACAGGGTCAGTTTTGCCATATAGAGAAGTGAAACAGATTTGCAGGTGATCAGCTAAAATAAGACAGAAATTGATTGATTGATTGATAGAGCACCTCAGAGCCCATACAACCATCTGATCATGATCTTCTTCATCTCTTCACAGGTATGTGAATTGTGACTACAGCTCCCATCATTCCCATCATCCTCACCGCTGTATATGTGTAATTACTGCTTTGTCTCATGGTGAATTCATAGATTTCACCCAATCTCTGTCTTCAATAATCACCCTGTGTTTATTTGTGTTGCTATTGACCCCAGACACTCCCCTTGTAGTATCTTCTCTGCTGGCTTATTTGTAACTCCACCCATTGCTGACACCTGGGCCCACTGATTTATATCAGTGAACTGCACATACCATGGTATAAATTAGACACCTCAGGTCAGTTTGACCAAGGGTCAGTTTTGCCATATAGAGAAGTGAACCATTGAGCAGCTGAAATAAGACAGAAATAAGACAGAAGAGACATAAGTGGGCAGGAGGGAGCTAGGAGAAACGCCTTTTTCTTGTATCTAGTCTTCTTAAATATACCTTGTTCACCACGGCCACTATTGCTGTCTACCTTGCAGCCATCTGCCTCCAAGCTTACCACTCAGTCTTGCCCCCTGAGAATGTTATCCACATCAGCGCCTCTGTCCTTCCCTCATCCATGTATACATCCCACACACTATTTTCCCTTTTCAACTACCACAAACCACCTACTTTCATAGTGCCACAAAAACGCTGCTCATATACCATCCGCTGTCACTCTTAATTCTCCTGCTTCTTGCTGCAGGAGGAGGGCCACCCTCCTTTACTGCTCATCCCACCTCCTCCTTTTATAGAAACCCTGATAACCTTCTTGCTATTCGTTGTACGTCTTTTAGAGTCCCTTTTAAATGTGCTTTGTGGAATGCCCACTCTGTCTGTAATAAACTCACTGCTGTATATGACCTATTCCTCTCTAACGCCTTCAACCTGCTGGCTCTCACAGAAACATGGCTCCAGCAATCTGACACCACTTCCCTTGCCGCTCTCACAAAAATATGGCTCCAGCAATCTGACAGCACTTCCCTTGCCGCTCTCACCTATAGCGGCCTATACTTCACCCACACCCTCAGATCTGAGAACAGGGAGGGTGGAAGAGTTGGCGTTCTTCTCTCTCCACACTGCACATACCAGGTCATTCCTCCTGCACCGTCCCTCATTTTCCCCTCCTTTGAAGTCCATACCCTCAGACTCTTTCAGCCAGTCTCTCTCAGACTGGCAGATGTGTATAGATCCCCCAGGTCACCCCGCCAGCTTCTGGATCATTTTGCTGCATGGGTTCCTCATTTCCTCTCTACTGAAATGCCCACTCTCATCATGGGTGACTTCAACATCCCCATTGCCTTCTGCAATTTCTGCAGTTTCTTTCACTAACCTCTTCCCTCGGCCTCTCACAATTTACAGACCTTCGCACCTACAAGGATGGCAGCTCTCTGGATCGGGTTTTCTATAGTCTTTCCTCAATTTCTAACTTTACTTATTCTCCTTATGCTCTCTCTGACCACAACCTTATCTCCTTCACCATCAATAATTCTCACTCATCTCTTGACACACCTGGTCGTCAAACTTTCAGAAATATCCGTTCCATTAACACTCAGGAATTCACAGACATCCTACAGTCCTCACTCTCCTCTGTCGCCTGTCCCAACCTGGCAGTCAAACAATATAATGAAACTCTCTCAACCACCCTGGACATATTGGCACCACTCATGCACCGCATCACCAGAGTCAGACGCCGGCAGTCTTTGCACACACCTCAGACTCGCCATCTGCAGCGATGTTCCAGGTGTGCTGAGCTACCTGCAGACTTTCTCCACTATAAATTCATGCTCAGGACTTATCACACTGCTCTTCACTGCGCCAAACAAGAATATTTCTCCTCCCTCCCCTCAACATTACACAAAAACCCAAAATGCCTGTTTGACACTTTACATTCCCTCCTCAGGCCTAAAGCTCAGGCCCCGGACACTGACCTCTGTGCTGAAAACCTGGCCACTCACTTCAAAGAGAAAATTAACAGAATCCGGCAAAACATCTCATCTCAAACCCCAAGCAGCACCCATTCTGCCCCTCCCCACAGGTCCCCTAGCCTGCTCTCAGCTCTCGACCCGACGACAAAGAAGTTCCCCCTTTTTT
>JAODAL010083999.1:0-11064 GCA_025379985.1 Phyllomedusa bahiana
TGGACAGAAAACTCAGTTTCATGAACGTTTTTAGTAATTCGTTTTCAGGTCGTTTTATTGTCCACTGCAGTGTACACATACCCTTAAGCCAAACGCCTGAAAAGTACTTAATGACCAGCACCAGCATATTTTTTTAGATTTTGCCTCCATGCATTTCAACAGTCTCAATTTTTTATTTTTTTCAATGACGCAGTTGTCTGAGGCCTCGTTTTATTCAGGACAAGTTGCACTTTTGAGGGGAATAGTTTAAGTTCACTTATAAATTATTGCAGAATTTTTCAAATTTTTTTGTTTTTTTACATTTTTTTACACCATTCACATTTCACACTTAACTTATTACATTAATTCTACGGGTTATTATGGTCGTGTGGATACGTAATATGTGTAGGGTTTTTTTGTGTATGCACAATCATTTTTTATTAAATATTTTTTTCAACTATTATTTAATTTTTTCTACACTTTTTTTGTTTTACATTTTTTTTACACTTAGCAATGTAAAGTATAAGCATATTCATATATACTAATACATTATAATCTATGTCAGTTTGACATAGGCAGCAATCAGAGCAGCACATGGGGTGCCCTGATCGCTGACTTGTTATGTTCACACATTGTGTTCTGTCCGTGTGAACATGCGTTATTAGATGCGTGTTGGAATCCGTCTATCGAACCCTTAACGGACCCAAACACGCATCTAGCAATGAGCAGTGGGATTTTACATTGCTTGCAATGTAAAACACGCACCAGCGTTCAGACAAGTAATCGGTGATGGGTGTTTACTTCCGTCTTTCGGATCTGTCTTTCGGATCCATTCTAAGAATTGACATGTCACTTCTTGATCCGAAAGACGCAGCAGGCACCCTATTTAAAACTATAGGGTGCGATCCTGCAGCGGCCAAAACGTATCCAAACACACACCTGCATTTTGGATCTGATTGACACTGCGTTTTTCCAAAATGGATCCAAAATCGGATCCAAAAACGCCATGTGAACGTACCCTAACACAGACAGTCCTGGGGCTACTTTAGGTCCCCCGGACTGACTGTGCAGCCATTCCCTGGGTTCTGTTGGGTCACTGGGAGTCCCGATCACCGGACAGAGCAGGGGAGTGTCCTTTGATTATGCCATGGTCACTGACCGCGGCAATCAAAGAGTTAAGCGCCAGGGAGCAGAGGTTTTCCCCGGTGCTTGCAGAGGCTGCACTGGGACCAGGGCTGTGAAGTAGAGCTCTGTTCTCAGCGCAGCTGCGGGGCCATGAGACGCAATCCCCGATGTCTGCAGCAACGCCAAAAGACGTCGCTGCAGACAAACGACCTGGAATGTCCGCCACCAAAAGGAGGTGGGTGGTCATTAAGGGGTTAATAGCTAATGCTAACCCCTCTAACTTATAATTTTTAAGTGCCCGTTTTATCATTTATTGCCCTTTTAACAGAAGGTAGAAGCCATGTTGGATTCAATTTTAATCGTCTATACTTGTTACTTGTATAGGAATAAATTTAGCTATAAAGTATATTTTAAGTGCTCCGATTTGGCTTCTGTATCATTATTAGATAGCAGCTGCTTCCAGTCTATGTCCTTTAGTGCGGCCCTCAATAAGAGAAAATTGGCCTTTTTTAAAATTAAACGCTTTTATCCTCCCGCTCTGTGTTTTTTTTTCCCGGTTTTATCCCTAAAATGAATTATTTTGTGGTCGCTATTACCAATATTTTCAAAAAAAAATTGCCCATTTCCGAAATTACAGATTAAAAACTGTGTTTTCATTTCTAGTGAGATCTTCCACAAAAATGGCCCAAAAAAATTATCCTGTAAACCCCCAATCATGTGAGAAGCCCAAAACCATGTTTCAGCAACCCCCAACCACATCGATTTTTTGTCTAAACTGCCCCTCATGCTCCCGTTTTTTGTTGCTGTCTTCTGGATTTGTGTAGCACTTTCAATTTCCTTCTAGTTTAACACTTTCAGTAGATGGCATGTAACTATATATAACACGTTCAGTAGACAGCATGGGATTATACATTACCCTTATGTAACATTGTAACATGCCTTAGCTATGTTGTTTAAAGGGAGTTGTTCAAAAAAAGCTTTCACCCTCTGTCTGTGGTGGGAGTTGAATTAGGGCGGGGTTCTTGTCTGCCTCTTCCTCCCATTTCCCTCCTCCCCTCAGCACACAGGCAGCCCCTCCCCAAAAAATTCTATACAGAGTGGGGGGGCAGGGGGATTGCTGCCAGATTTAAACCCTGTGTTTTGCCTGCCTGATCTTCTGCAGGCCCTAGATCAGCTGTATTGGGTGATTGGTTGGGGGGAAGGCTATGATTGCTAATAGCAAAAAACAGGGGATGCAAGTGTTCCTATCCCTTGATTGCTTCTATTCCCATCTCCAGCAACAAACAGCCCCTCTGAACAGACACAGGCAGTGAAGTGTTATATGGTACTGTACAGCACAGATGAACTGTTACAACCCCTCCCTGATCGTTAGTATTATTTGGCCGTGTTCACACGGCTTATTCCCGACGGATTTGTGCGCCGTATTGGGTTTTGGGTGTGAAAAAGGGGCGGCGGGGGCGGGGCCAGGTGCGGCGGGGGCGCGCCCCCCGGCCCAGGGGCCCCAATGCATTGTTTACGGGGGGTCTGCGCCGAAAAAAATTGATGTCACTTTCCCCCCCGCGGCGGATTCGCCGAGCGGGGAGGGGACAGTTTCCCACTTTCTCAATGAGAGCAGTGGATTCCCTTAATTGCTGCGCGGTTTGGCGCCGTACTAAAAGCGAAACCCCCGGCGAAAGGCCCCCCCAGTGGGGGCCCCAAACGCCCAAAATACCTTTCGGGGCCCCTTTTTAGTTAAGTTTAAGAACACATATTTAGAAAACACGGGTCACTGCTGTCACTCTATTGGTAAAAAGGCGGGGGGAAGCGGGAACACGGGGGTTAATTTCCAGGCAGCAGGGACATAGAAGCCAGAGTCCCCCCCCTCCCCTCCTCCATAAAAAGCTTTCTGTCAGGGGGGGGCCCTCTGCTCCCACCGTCTTCAAAGGGTGATGAGTATCAGCTGACACCAGTAAGATAAGGATCAAACAGGTCAGTGCTATAGAAACTTAAAAGTGAGTGTACTACAAACGGGCTAGTCAAAATCAGTAGGACATTTGTAAAAAACATATATTGCAAAGCTGCTTGTTTTTTAAAGATCTTTTAATTAAAACCAATCATTGTAGCGAGACAACCCCTTTAATGTCTTAAAGATCTCTCTTCTCAGTAGTTATTATAGGCCAGCAGATTAGATGAGACTGTGCAGAGTTCAGTTGCAGCTTTCTAGTCTTCTCTGAGAACTGAGGGCGAGGCCACAGCTAAAATCCAGATGTGGCAAACTTTGGAAAGCATCAAATACATGTTTGGCACAGCCAAGAGCTTCCCAGAGGATATGAAAACACATTTCTCACTTAGAAATCTATATTTATAATCTGTGTACAGACCTTCTAGTAATGGATGTTTGTATTCATAAAATATTCAACTTAAATTGATTTTAGTATGTGTCTGAATGGATATTTCAAGGTACAGATTATTCCATAACTGCTTGGCAAAAAAAAAAGTTGATAAAAAAAAAAGTGGCCAAATCTTTATTTCTGAGAAATTCAATAGGAATAAACAAACATATAGAATTAATTTATGTAGAACAGTATACAGGTAAGTCAAAAAGAATTATCTGACTGGACTACAAATCCCCTTTTTGAAGACTATTGCTGGCTTATTTCCTTGGTGATCTGATTGAAAAGCAAAACAGTCAAACAGAGATGTAAAATTCTGTTAGAATGGGGGTGGGTGAGAATCACACACCCCAGATTTGCCAAATCCCAAACAATGGCCGAGATGCCGAAGTAAGTTTTGTGTGGTTTTTGTGATTTTAAACGCAAAGGGAAAAAAAAATGCTGTGGCCCCAAGTACCAAAAATTTTGCTGGTAATACCACTGTTTTACAAGCAATTGTGCAGCTGCTAGCCCCAAATTTTTGGGTATAGTTGAGGGCCGCCCATAGGGCGTTCAGGGGATATGCCGTACGGGGGGAAAAGTGTGAAAAACAAAGGGGGCCCCCTGGCAGGGCCCTTTGTTTCATTATCCCAATCAAGCTCCCGCATCGCTAATGTCGGGGCCCCCGCGGCCGGTGTGATCGGGGCCCCGTATGATCGGGCCCGCCCCTGATCGGGGCCCCCGCCCGGCCCGGGTAGTGATCTGGGCCGTTTGATCGGGGTCCGCCGCGGCCCGCTACTGATCGGGGCCCGCCGCTGATCGGGGCCCGTCACGGCCGGTAAAATGATTGGTCCCCCTACTGACGGGGCCCCCCCCGGGCCCCGGGATCGAAACTGGGCAGGCTCCAATAAATAATAGGCTGTGCGGCCGCGGCTTCTGGGGAAGAGACCCCCCGTGCCCGGGGTGATGACTCACTCCGGGGAGTGTCGAGGAAAAAAAAAAGGGTTGGCCGGGAAGGGAAGGAGAATAGGAAGTAATGTGTTATTATTTTTTTAATGCGGGGGGAGCTATGTACTGCTTGAGGGGATCTATGTGCCCGCCCTTAGGGGGCCTTTAAGCTGCTTGAGGGGACCTATGTTTCCCGCCTGAGGGGGCTTTTTTACCTGCTTGGGGGGACCCCTTTTGCCCGCCCGGGGGAGCACCTATGTGCCCGCCTTTTGGGGGGCCCCATAAAAACCTGCTTGGGGGGGCCTAGGGGGATGGCTTTAGTGGGCCTTTAAAACCCCCGGGCCCCTTTGGGGGGGGGGACCTATGTGGGCCCGCCTTTAGGGGAGCTTTATACTGCCCTTTAGGGGCCCCATGTGCCTGCCTGAGGGGAGCTTTATACCTGCTTGAGGGGCCCCATGTGCCTGCCTTTAGGGGGGGTTTTTATAACCCCCTGCCTGAGGGGAGCTGTATACCACCTGCCTGAGGGGGGCCCTTTTTTTTACCTCTTCCTAGGGGAGCATTACCATCTGCCGAGGGGGCAAAATACCACCTGCCCGCCTGAGGGGGGGCCTTTTTATACCATCTGCCTGAGGGGAGCTTTATTAAACCCCCCTGCCCCGCCCGAGGGGGAAACTTTTATACCACCTGCCTGCCTGGGGAGGGCCCCTTTAAAACCTGCCTTGCGGGGGGAGCCCTTAAAATACCTGCCCTTTTGGGGAGCCCCTAAAATACCCTGCCCAATTTTAAAGGGGGGAGCTATCGAGC
Organism: Phyllomedusa bahiana; assembly: GCA_025379985.1. Lineage (NCBI taxonomy): Eukaryota > Metazoa > Chordata > Amphibia > Anura > Hylidae > Phyllomedusa > Phyllomedusa bahiana. The sequence goes on from JAODAL010083999.1 coordinate 5,208, forward strand.
TAACTAAATTGGGGGGGACATATACTTATAAAATAAGGGCTTCTTTAAAATTTAGGATTCTAAGATGTGTATGTGGTAAATTCTGGGAGAGGACAGTTTTGGGGGCCCGAAAAAGTCACCCGGAAGTCTGGACCCAAAAGGGAAAAAAAAAGGGGGGAGGCTTCTTTGCTGCACTGGTTCCCCGGGCCCGGGCGGTTTTCGGGGGGACCCCTGGAACTCTGGGGGGTGTCCCCGGGAAAAGGGGGCCGGTAAAAATTTCGTAGGGGGCAAAACGTCCCGGAAGTCGTCCCGCCATCCATTTCCTAGGGGAGGTAAGGGGGAAAAACCTTTTCACTTCTTAACTGATCAGTGAGGGGGGCAATAGTTTCTGCTGAAAACTCTTTATTTTTTCCCTTTTTTTTTTGGTTTTGCCCCCTTCAAAAATTTTCGTCCAATTTTTAAAAATACAAAAGATTTGCGGTGTATGGTTTATTACTGAAGGGGGCCCTCCCAAACCTAGCTATTACGGGGGGGGGGACCATACAATCTTTACGAACTTCCCTTTATACTCAGTAGGGAAAAACCAGGCGCATTACTGTGGAAAACGGGTGAGCACTTTAAATTTGTTTACCTGACCCGAAGTGTCGCTTTGTAGCTAAAAAAGCGCAAAATCTATGACCCGCTGTAGACGGGGTTCATAAACAGGCGCTTCCATATTTAATTGCACAAATTTGGTGTCTAAACCCAAAATAAGGGTTTTCCCAAAAAAAACCCCCTTTCACCGTTTTTTTTTTTTTTTTTTTTGGGGCGGGGGGAAGGGGGGCCCGACATTTTGGCTTTTTGGGCCCTAAAATTTCCTAATAGGGCCCTGTGCTTAGGTCTTTCATTAGCTCAACATTGGCCCCCTAACGGACCTTTGGTTAAAAGACCTTTTGTCATGCTAAATGATTTTGGCTATGGAGCTAAAGCTGCAGTCTGAATTGATATATTGAGCTGCACACAATCTTGTGGACTGTAGTTGTCACCTAATTAACCCCTTACCTATGCAGCCATTTTTTACCTTTATGACATGGCCCCATTTTTCAAATCTGATGTGTCACTCTATGTGGGAATAACTTTTTAATGCTTTTACCTACCCATGTAATTTAAAGACTGCTTTTCTCATGAAACATGCTTTTAGTAATACATTTTGACTGATACAGTCGTTGTTTATTTGTGAGAAGTATCAAAATGCTGTGAAAATTTGGAAAAATGTGCCGTTTTCAAAATTAAAACATCTCTGCATTTAGGACAGATAGTTATACTATATAAAATAGTTTTTATCTAGAATTTTTAGGGGGACATGTCCGAACGGGGTCGCCAAACTGGCGTCTTTTCAGCCCCATATTTACCCCGCCCCGTTTCAAATTTTAAACTCCCCCAGCCATTCACCAACATAGCCCACAGCCTTAGTTAGCGCAATCTCGGGGCGTGCGGGAGGTGGGGGGCCAGGAACCCCCTTAAAGAACTAATATTTTAAGTTTCACTCCACTAAAATTTACATTTGGGGGGAAACCTTTCAAAAGGGGGGTACCTGAGCCCCGAAAGGTCGTCCTACGAAAAATGTGCCTGATTTAGACCGCTGTAGGCGGGTCATAAAAACAGGGCCCTTTTATGCCATTATTCTGCGCATGAAAATTGGCGTTAACACGCCAAATTACATGCATGTTACTTTATATGTGTACTTTATGATGGCATCATTGTTAACATTTTAGATTTTCGAGAATTTTTTAGTGGCCAGTTTAGTTGTGACATAGCTATGAGAGACTATTAAGTTATACATCCCCATAAATCTCCTTCAATTTAAAAAAAAAAAAAAACAGGAATTAAAGCAGAAGTAAAATGTTATTTTTTTTCTGCAGATTTTGAATTTTAATCAATTTTTCCTGAAACACAGTAGATGTTAACAGAGAAATGCAACTCAATATTAATTCCCCCAATTCTGCCATTTTTAGAAAATTTGCAGCACAAGTGTGATATATGACGTGTATTAGAGTGAGGAGGGTGGCACTTACAGACCTCCTTCTTATTCACTTCTATGGGAGTTTTGAATATACTGCGTATGCTCGGCTATGTTTGGGAGTACCCATAGAAGTAAATGAGGAGGAAGACTGCAAGCACTGCCCTTCTCATTCTCATGCGTGGTCGGCTCGCAGCTAGATGAGAGCCAACAGTGCCATTAGACATTGCTTTGTGGGAACACCCCTTCAATAAACACACTTAAAAGACCTCATTTTGGAAACTACAACCCTCAAGGAATACATGTTGGAGTGTAGTGAGTATATGGACTCCACAAGTGAAAATTTTAATTATATTCCCAATAATATGCAGTTTCAGCTGAAAGTGTTAAATTTTCTCAAGGAATCCTGGTGATAAGCACCCTGAAATTTGTTACACAACTCCTTCCAAGTACAGCAATGCCCTATATGTTCATGTAAGCACAGATGTTTAGAGACATCATATTTAATTTTTACATGATCTCCTATGATGCTCGTTTACCAGCATTAAGCTATGAAAATGTATGTTCTGAAGTCACTTATCACTCAAGGCCTATATCAAGGTCATGATGAATAGATAGGGCCCAATGAATAAACAGAATGATAGAACATATATGAACAACTGCACTGTAAATAGAAAAGCATTTATTCTATTACGACTGCATTTGTTTCAAATGTCCAATGTATTTTCTGATGGTGAAAAATATATTTTAAAGGGTTTTTTTTTTTAGGGCGGGTAAGAGGGTTTATTTTTTTTAATAAAACTTAACTCCTAAAAGGGATTGCCCTATCTATATATTTTGCTAAATTTATTCCCAGAATAGAAATTTATCAAATATACATTTCTCCTGAAATGCCGTATTTTTCGGACTATAAGACGCACTTTTTTTCCCCCAAATTTGGGGAGAAAACAGGGGTGCCTCCTATAGTCTGAATTGAATATACTCAGCCGCAGGCTGGAGAAGAGCGATGCTGGGGGAAACCGGCGGCGGAGTTCAAAAGGTTAAACCCAGCCGCCAGCTTCCCGCAGCATCTCTCTTCTCCAGCCTCCTGCTGGCTACAGAGAGCTTGTTGCGGGCGGCAGCGGCACTAAGTTGCGGGCGAACAGTGGCACTAACTAGCAGGCGGGCGGCGGCACTATCTTGCTTGCGGGTGGGCGGCGACAGTTGTGTGTGGGCGGGCAGCAGATAGCAGCAGGGATGGAGACTGGTCCATCCCTGCTCTTAACACCTCCGCCACCGCCAGCTGATTGAGGAGTGGTGCTGTGTACTGCTCCTCTGTCCGATCACCCCTCTGCAATGTAATTGCAGAGGGGGGGGGGGGGGGGTGATCGGTTGCCATGGCAACTGAAGCCTCATGCAGGCTTCCACAGTTACCGTGTGTACTCCTATTACACCCTGCCATGTAGTGAATGAAAATCCTATGTACAGCAGTACATTAGTACTGCTGTACATAGGACAAAGGAGTGTGCCCCCTAGTGATCAAGTTCCCTAAGAGACGGAGTATTAAAGTAAAAGAAAAACGTTTTTAAAAAAAGTTTAAATCACCCCTTTTGCCGTTTTACAAATAAAAAAATAAAATAGTCGCTCATAATTGGTATTACCACGTCCATAAAAGTCTGATCTATAAAAATATAACATCATTTATCCCATATGCTGAACACCATAGAAGAAAAAAAATTCCAAATGCCAAAATTGTGGTTTTTTTGGTTAATTAAAATATCCCCAACAAAATTGGAATAAAAAGTGATCAAAAAGTCACATCCATCCCAAAATGGTACCATTAAAAACTACACTTCATTCTGCACATTTTGCTTAAATTCTCTTTCCCTATTTTCCCCCTCTAAAACCTAGGTGTGCAGTTGACCTGTCTACATAGTAGAGTTAGCAGCAGAGTATCATGACATGTACAGGGACACTAAATAAGAATAATGGTGGCATAATAACTACTAATATGATTTTTACTTGTATAACTGCAGTCTCTCTAGGTGATTCATTTACTCATTTAGTGAACTGCTCTAAAAGGTAATGTAAGTAGAGGAACATAACCGCTTCTGCCAATCACAGCTGCAGCAGTGACATCCCCGTTCGGAAGTTCAAGCATGAAAACAAAAGACAGGGAAGTCATGAAGCTAGAACCGAGGATCTAAGGACGGAGGGTATGATTTTTTTTGTTTTAAAGTTGGACATCCCCTTTAACCTTATTAACAACACCATTGTCTCTAGGGGATGTTGTTGTTAGTAAAGTTAACAATGGAAAAAAAGAGAAAGACCAGACCAAGAATAATAGACAAGCAGCTTCTCCACATACATGATAAAATACTGCTGTAGGTAGTAATAATGGAGAGGTTCTGTTTCTCAATAACTATTTAAACCCCAATAAAACAAGTGATTTTAATTAAATCCTTTAAAATACAATGCATATCAACCCTTTTCTGATGGAGCCTTATTTTTTGTGTCACGTTCGCCTTCCCAGAGCCATAACTTTTTTATTTTTCCACCTACATAGACATATGAGGATTTTTATTTTGAAGGACAAGATGTATGTCTAGCTATATAATGTTTCTAATGTATGATTCTTATTCCATGAAGGAAAAAAGTGAAGTTCAAACGAAAGGAGATGAAAGGTTTCAGTAGGTTTTTTTGTTTCTTTCGAGTGCTTTAAGTCGTTGATCCATATGTTTAATTCTAATGTTAACACTGTTACCTTTTCCACCAGTGTAGTCATCGTATCTAGAAGAGTTGTTTTCTTTAATTAAATGTATAACATGTAATGTTAAAGGGCTGCGATTGTGTAAAGTAGGAGGGTTTATTGTGTCACCGGAGTCTCCCCCAAGGGTTGGGTGACTTTTCGGGTGAAGGGACTCTGGGTGGGACAAGTCATAGGCTCACCTGCAGTAAACCACAAAGCGGGAGTGCTTATATTAATAGGCAAACATCCGAATGGAACAGTTGTTCACCATGAAAATGATGCAGAGTGGAGGTGGGTCACAGTTAAAATTAGGATCGCTGAAGAGGTCTTTTCCTTACATAATTTAAGAGGATAATGTGTTATTACAAAGGGATCTGGATAAGTTGGAGGCCTGGGCAGAGAAATGGCAGATGAGGTTTAATACAGATAAATGCAAGGTTTGCACATGGGGAGGAAAAAATCCCCTTACATGACTACAGTTAAATGGAAAAATTGGGTAAAAATGGCATGGAGAAGGACTTGGGAATCCTGGTGGACGGGAAACTTAATGCAGCAGCCAGTGTAGACAGCAGTGCCAAGGAAATTTTGGGTCATGGGGTGCAAAAAAGGGGGATAGGGCACTGATGAGAACATTATTCTCCCATTATACAAGTCACGGTTAGACCCCAATGGAATATTGTGTTCAGTTTTGGGACCCGTGCCGGAAAGACATTGGTTACGGTTGGGGGTGGATCCCCTGGCCACCGCAGGGGATGGCGTAAACCCCCACCCGGGAGTGGAGTTAAGGGGGACCCGGTTTCCACCCGAGCCCCCCCCAAAGCGGGATGGTCTTTTGCGGCGGGTGTTTCCCCCGGTCACTACCACTGGCGGGGTTTCCTGCAGTGGTGGCCCGGGGTTTCGGGTACAGGAACGGGAGGCAGTCTCGTGGTCGTGGACAGGCGGAGGTCAGGACAGGGGGGCTTGGTTGTAGATGGTAGACAAACCGGAGGTCGGGGAGGGGGCAAAGGGTTTGTAGACGGTAAACGTAAGCAAGGGGGGTAACGGGAAAGGCAAGACAGGAACGCTCTGGAACATTTCACCATGGAATATACACCAAGGATCGGAAGGGGGCAGGAAGAGGCCGGCTTAAATAGGGCAGTGCCGGAATAACC
>JAODAL010084000.1:0-11063 GCA_025379985.1 Phyllomedusa bahiana
AGAGTTTGAAAGATTAATCACAAACCGTTGAATAAAATCCCTTTGTGAACTGTTTGTATCCTTTTATCAGTAAAGTTAAACAGAAAAGTACCCTGCCGGGGTTAGTCCCGTTTTTTACAAAATAAAAATGACAAAAACACAGTTTTGTCTCCATGCAAATCACTAGTCAGAGCACATCCATATAAAACTTACAAAGAGTATAAATACACAAACCTGCAATAAAAATTGCCAAAGTATTAATACATCTTTATTAAAGAACATGATTAAAAACATGATTAAAAAAAATATACAATATCAGACAAATGGGGAACATATTACTGATTTAGCCAAGGAGTAAAAAGCTAATGGATATAAACCAAATCTAAGAATAAAATTTAATCAATTCATAATGCAAAGTGCACATACAGTATAAAAATAATTTAAAAAAACAGTAGAGAAGAAAAGTAATTTCATAATTAACGACCATACGGTATATAGTAAGAGAAGAGATGAGCCCATGCAAAAAATCTAAAAAATTGTACATATAGTTTAATAGAACCATTTTGTAAAGTTAAATATATTAGGTAGCCATGCAATACATCTGTCATGGTCCATGCCACGGCTCCCTGCTGATCTGCAGGCATGCCAGTCCTGCCGCTGAAAGCGACAATCCTCTAATGCCGATTAATATAACTCCCACAGTTCACGTTCCTGGCTTCGGCCACTATCATCCTCTGTGGCTGCCTGTGCACGCAAAAGTGCCTCCTAGGGGGTGCATGGGGCAGCCTTCTGCTGGTTTAAAGGGACAGTATCCAAATTACCTGCCTCTTGCCCTATGACCCTGGCTATAAGTGGAACTTTCTACCCTTGCGCTCTCATCAGTTTGTTGTTGTCCAGTACATACAGCTTGACCCCTGGCTGCTGTATTGTTGCTGAACCTGCATTACCAATATGCAAACTGGTCTGTTGTATCTGCTGTATACCAAACCGCTGAAACCAATATATTACCTGCTAAACTATCTGCCATTGTACCAGTGTGTTAAACCACCTGAGACCTGCATTACCTGCCTATGGCTATAACCTGCTGGGGTCTTGTCATCCATGCCAGCGCCTGCTGTCTTGTCCTGCCCCTTCCGCTACAACCGCTAGTTATACCATCTACGCTCATGGTGGCCCAGAGGAATCCGCATACCTGGCACTCTATTCCCTTAGAATGTGACAGTATGCCCTTAAACAGACATTGTAGCTATAATGAATCATCATGGCATCCACCTGGAGCAACTTTTCTGCAGCTAAAAAACCCAAATTCCTATCCGTCTAGATTAAGTTGTAATCTGCATTGGAACCTACACCTGCTTTGCCACCTGTAGTAGCTCTTTCCTTCTGCTGCCATGACCAGTCCCAGCCTGTCCCCTGCCTCTGCCTGGCCATTACTTCGGAGACCCCCCATACGTGTCATGGATTCCCAATCAATGTACGATCCACTTTGAGGTCCTGGCTCACCATTTCCGTCTGAATGGCCAAGGTGGAAATTAAACAAAAAGCCTGCTGTCAGGGGAAGTCTTGGGCTGTGCCTTTACCCCTCTGGGAGAGAGGGGATCCGCTGACATCCAACTTCATCGCTCTAGCCACCCAGATTGACATCCACTTTGCTGAAACGGAGTTATAAATTTTGCCAGCAGTCTTTATCCTCCCAGCCTCCGCAAGCCTCCGTGCCTTTTACCTGTACTTTAGCTTCCCAAATGTACCTCCCCAGGCACCCCCATCTCCTCAACCTGAACCCATGGAGGGAACTGTACTCATCTCACCCCCAGAGGAACATACTCGCCGAAGCAGCTAAAAACCCGTGCCCATACTGTGGCGGTGCCCGACACTAACCCAAAGGGACCCCAGTCTGCCCAGCTGCACCCCGGAAACCAAGTGGGCCCAAAATTTTGTTGGGGAGGTGACCCTGAATGATTTGCTTACACTCCTTGTCTGACCACTTCCCGTCTCCCTCCGCTACACTTCTGGAGCTACCCCTTTTATGTCTCTGCTCTTCTGGACTCTGGGTTTTACTGGAGAAGTTCTACCTGCCCATCTCCTGGCTAGAGAAACTGCTGCATTTTTCTTCCCCTCAATGGGGAGATCCTGAAGTAGACAGTCCCCGTCCATACAAGACCTGGTCTTTCCATGTTGGAATTTCTCACCAGGGGGAAATCTGTTTTTACATCTTGCCAAGTTCCTCTGCTCTGCTCCTGCTTGGATTGTTGTGGTTCCAGCAAACACAGCCCTCGTTGGATTGGGAAACAGGTGAAGCATTGCCACTCACGCTGCCTCAAACCCATCCATCAGAGCAGTCCGCCCCACCATTTCCCTGCATGTTGCTTCTGTTTTTCCTGTTGAGGAGCCCCTAGCGCTAGAAATCCTCAGGGCTGGAAGTCTTTTCTCTGAATCCCGCCCACCTCTCTCCCTGCCTACTGTTCTGTTTCTGCTCCCCAGGTCCAAAAAGTAATCTAGACTTTTAGGACACGCTTTTGAAGACAGTTCCTGGATTCGAGGGAAATGGTTACCCCTGGTTGCTTTTGGTGTACCATTTAGCCTGGGACGGCTAAAGGGAGGAATGCTGCCATGGCCCATGAGTCCTGTGCTGCCACTGGAAAAAGTACATTACCTGCTGACCTATCTGCCATTGTCCCAGTCTGTTACCCCCTTGAGACCTGCGTTACCTGCCTACGGCCATACCTGCTGTGTCTTGTCACCAGTGCCAGCACCTGTTGTTCTTGCCCTGCACTTCAGCTACCACCATGAGTTACACCATCTATTCTCACGGTGGCCCAAAGGATCCCGATACCCGCTGTTCTATTCCCTTAGAATGTGACAAAAATCGTTAGTATTATAAACATAGAGGGAAAAGTGCAAGGAAAAAAGTGAGTTAAAAAAAAATAAAGGGATGGGCTAATCAAGCTAAGCAATCCTAAATGAAATTTCCACAGTATTACCCAAAAGAAGGAAATACTCTGTAGAAGTCTCCATCCCAATGCCTGTTTCACATGTTATCACTTCCTATGGGGACCTCCATGTATAAGCTGTGAAGGGAGACCACAGTTATTAACCCCTTCCTTGATAGACGATGTACAGTTGCATTGTGATGTCAGTAAGGAGTATGAAGCGGGCCCACTTGCTGACCTTGCTTCATACACAGCGGGTTCTGGTGTTTAATTGCATCAGGCACTTTCCTTCATCAGTGGGGACTAGAGATACTACTTACATGCCATCGGCAACACAATTTCAGCATCTGGATAGTTATAGAGAAGGGGGGTGTTCCTTCTGCCTTCCAATCAGTCCCCTTTGTGATCACAAAGTGGAAAACCAGTTGTCATGACAGTCAGGGCCTAATAAAAATCCCCCAGCCCTGCCATCTTACTGAAGCAGTGAGTAATAGCAGAGACATTATTAACCACCTTTCTGCAATATATTACTTCTGCAGAATAGTGTATAAGTGATTGCACCCTCTACTGGTCAAGTACCCTGGAGGGACTAAGAATGTAATTGTAAAACTTTTTACATTCTTTGTACATGAAAAAAAAAAGGTCATGGCATCCCTCTTTTCCAATATGACAAAAAAATTTAACATTATTAGTATCTTTTTTTCTCTAAAAGTCTAATCTATTTAACTGATAACATTACTTACTCCATGCAGTGAACACAATAGTAAACAAAATACCCAACACCAAAATTGTAGAGCTTTTTTGGACACTTTCTCTTGACAAAAATTGGAATAAAAAGAGGAATTAAAACAATGCATATATCCAAGCATGGTATCAATAAAAAAAAATAGCCCTCACACAACTCTTTAGATGAAAATATAAAAGAAGCTATTGGTCTCAGGAAATTATAATTTAAAGCAAATTTAAAAACTAAAACAAGTTTTTTTTTTAATTTAAAATGTAGTAAAAAGTAATGAAAAAAGTCTTTGGTAGTACTTAAATATATAAACAGTGTATAGATATACAAATACAGTATGAAACCAACTATGTGGCTATGCCAAGCTGAGTAACTAAGCAAAGTAATATGTTACAGTTCTTTGTAACTATGTTCTTTGTATCTACTGGGTAAGATAGTGCTCATGTGTCCAGAAATAGCAAGGAATACAAAAGAAGCCATCTGCTATTCTCCAAAAAAAGGGATGGGCTAGAAAGTAAGGTCTCCTTTCAGTGCAAACATGGAGAAAACTGTCTTCTCTCTTTCCCAGACTCCTTTTCTCCTCCTTTTTGGCGGGGAAAACAAAGAATAAAAAGTTGGAGGAACTTATCAACACTGGCACTAAATGACACTGGAGGCATTTATTGTTTGAATATACAATATCATATAATACTATACATGTGCATAACATTAAAGTGGTTTTTATCATGAAAGCATTTTAATACCTGGTTTGACCTGCTTCAGCTTTCAGTGTATTCAAAAGGGGATTTGTGTAGTTTGTTTGAACTGCATATCATGTGCACCAGCAGCTTGACATCACTATGTGCCTTTCCCCACAGTGTGCTCACTCTTGTTAAACTAGTTAAAACAAAGGTCTGTTTATGAAAAGAGTTGTGAATAGCTACAATGTAGCTGAGTGGTTAGCACTTCTGCCTTTTAGCATAAGGGGGGTCCTAGGTTCAAATCCATGCAGGAACAAAAACCTGGGGAAATTTTTTTTTCTCTAAATTGAAACATACCTATTTAAAGGTTTACTTTTTTTTTTTTTCCCTTTTTATTTGAAATTGTTGACAAATTTAACTAGGGAAAGTACAGAGGCAGGATTAGAAAACAGCTTAAAAGGGTGTGTGTGTTTTACTAAGCAGAGAATAGAGTGACAGAAGCTCCTTTAAAGGAGAGGTGATCCTAATCAAGTTGGCTGGGGCCTGAAAATTTTTCATCACTTTTTTTATCCCCCGGGAGACGGGGCCCGTAAAACAAATTAAAAATCACTTAGGTGATTAAATTTTTAAGCTTCCCATATCATTTTTATTTTGTGGAAAAACCCTTTTTTTAAATAAAAAAATAAATACAGAAAATTTATTTAAATTCTATGTGAAAGGCCCCATTATCTTGATTAGATCACATGAAGTATTTATATTTGGGTTTTAAATTGGGTTTTCAAGAGGGCTTGCCTGTCTAAAACAATATAATAACAAAAAAGGTTTTTTTATGAAAAATTAAATGGGGTTTTGGAAATTTTTTGGAGATAAGGAATTTTTTTTTTTGTTTGGGCCAAAAATTTTATTTGGGGAAAAGGAATTTTTTTTCCCACAAAATATGGGGCCAAAGGGGCCTCTGTTTTTAAAGGGAAATTTTTCCACCCTTTTTAATTCAATTTTTTAAGAAATTAAAGTTTAGTTTTAAAAATGAACCTTCCCCCAAATCAAGCCCAAATGGATTTTTTCCCCATCACAGTCATGGCTTTGGGGCCCCCAACATAAAAAACCCCTCAAACAAAAAAACCAGCACTTTCCCGGGCCAATGGAAAAATACTTTTTATGTCCCCTCATAATCTCCCTTCTACAACCCAACAACCTGCATGTTGTAAAACAAAACCCTTTTTTTGTAAGGTTATAAAAAAACTTTCCAAAAAAACCAAAACAATTTTAAAAAAATCCACCCAAGAAAAGTAAAAAAATTAAATTTTAAAAATCAGGAGTTTTCCACAGCTAAAATCATTTATTCACCCTCATAATATGCTAAATACACAAAAGTCAGAGTTTTTTGGGAAGCAGTACTTCAAATTTAAAAAAAACATTTGTTTTAATCCCCACCCCTTTTACAAAGTTTTCTTTGGGAAAAAGGGGCGGAAAATGTTTCTTTTTGTATTGCTAAAAAAAATTTTAAAGGGAAACGTTGAAAAACAAAATATGCATTTTAAAAAGATTTCTAGGGGTTTAGCGGATTTTGTTTTTTCTTTTTTGGAGATGCTCTTTAAAAAAACATGTACAATTTTAAAAACCCCCCGGGTTTTTATAAAGGAGTTTTTTAAAATCCTAAAATTTTAAATCACATGAAGTAAAGATGGTCTGCTGTCAAAAAATGTAGTTTTTTTTTTGTTTTAAACTTGCAAGAAAATAAAAATTGATTTAAAAAGGAAAATATATAAAAAGAACCGCAGCTCTACATTAAATTTTCCCTCGGGTTTTTAAAACTTTTTTTTTTTTAAATAAACATTTTTAAAAAACTAATAAATCAAAAGAGCTCAGCCTTGAAAGAGAGATCAGTGGTGTTTCTTTATTCCCAATGCCTTTTTTTTTTTAAGTAAATACAACTTGCAATTTTTCCTCCCATTTCCTTCAAAATATTTCTTTTTCTCAAGTAATACAAAATAGGGGGTTTTGGGTTTTTCTTTTGCCCTTTTAAAAAAGGTTAAATAATTTATTCATGGAAGAGTACTTAATCCTTTTACAAGTAAAAAACTTTTATTTCTAAACATTTTTTAATTGGTGTCTTTGTGCAGTCATTTGGGCTTAAAAAATGTGAATAAAAAAATTAAAATTGGTGTAAATAAAATAAGAATATTAAATAAATTCATTTTTTTTAAATTAAAGCCCCTTTAAAAATAGAAAGTTTTCCCTAGCCTTACAAAAAATTTTGGCCCACATTTTTTAGCCAATAAAAAAAAAAAACCCTTAAGTTGTCCAAATTTTTTCTAAAAAAAGCATCTGCAGCCATCTCCTACCGACCAAACAATTTGTCCAAATGCCCCTTTTGAATGCGGATAAAACACAGTTTCTCCCCTTTTTTTAAATTTGAGATTTATAAAATATAACACCCCTTCTGTCGAGGCTGTAGGCCCACTATGAGACAGCGAAAGAACAACTTTGTAGATTTTTGGGACAGCCTCTTTAAAGTAGGGGCATCCTGTTTATTTATTAGTGCATATCCGACTGAGATTAGGAATTTGTGTTTAAGCAATTGAGAAGTGGTTAATACTTTTTAAAAAAGGAATATAAAAATTTCAAAAATCAGGGGTAGATATAGGGATTCAGGAGATGTTTTACCCGGGGCCAAAGGGGGCTATGGTTCCCCCTGAGCCTTCCCCATGGGGCCCCATAAAAAAACATCAAATTTTAAAAGACAAAAAAAAGGGGGTTTTTTTGGGGGGGTTTTTTTAGGGGTTTTCATCTTTGGGTTTAGTGCCTCATGTTACAAACCCCTGGGGGTAACAGTCAAAAAACATAGGTCTTAAAAAGGCTTTAAACAATTCCCCAAGTTCCCCCCCTGCTTCAAAAAAAAAAAAATACCATCCTATAAATGCTCAACAGATTTTTCATTTACGTGTCCCCAAGAGAGTTAAGTGATGGGCATAGATAGGCCCCTATTCTTAATATTCATGGGGCTGCTAATTTGGGGTAAAGTCCCAAAGGATTGGCCTATAAAAAAAAAGTGGTCCAATTTTTTCAAAAAAAGGGGGCAAAAAGTGATTTCCCCGGGAAAATAAAAGGCCAGAAAACTTTAAACCCCTGTTGTAAGGTTTAAAAAGTTTGAAGGTTTTTTTTCAGAATGCTATCCTGGAGTATCTCACCCTGAAAAAAAAAGTTAAAAAAACGCCTTCCACACGGGTTTTAGGAAGGAAAAAGGCCTGTCAGACTAACTCATCAGCTTCTATGAGGAAATTTAGGGGCTAGGGCTGGAACGGGGGAGGGACTGGAAGTCATATATCTAGATTTTTTTTAAAGCCCTTTGGGTACGGTGGGCCCCAAAAAAAGGGTTGGGAAAAAAAAAGAGAATGCCTTGGGGCTGGGGGGAAAAGTTGTCAAAATGGGGAAGTAAAATGGGTCACTGATAGAAAACAAAGGTAAATTAACGGAAAAATACTCAAAACTGGGGTTTGCTGTTACTAAATGGGGTAAAACCCCAAGGGGCAAATTTTGGGGCCCCAAACCTCTTTAAAAATTTCATTTAATTTATCTTAAAACAGGGGGAAAAACAAAAGTAAAATCGATCCCTTTTTCAGACGATACTAAGCCCTGTAAAGGGAATTTAAACACAAAAGAGGATAATTTTGTTATTTTCAAAAAGGGGTCTGGATAATTTTGGGGGCCGGGGAGGGAAATGGCGAAGGGTTTTAACCACTAATAAATGCAAGGTTTTGCACAAGGGGGAAAAAGAAACCATTAACATGATTACATGTTAAAAATTGGGGAAAAAACCCCTAGGGGGGAAAAGGGGACATGGAGAAGGACTTTGGGAACCTGGTGGACCCGTAAACTTAAAGTAACAGCCCCGGGCAGGCCCGCCCGCAGGGCCCCAAAACAAATAGGGTCATTGGGTGCATTAAAAGGGACAAAGAAAGAAAATGGGGAAAAAAATAATTTCTCCCCCTTTAACCCAAAATCCCCTGGTTTTGACCACACATGGAAATTGTGTTAAACCAATTTTTTTGGGCAAACCCGGGCAAAAGGAAAGACATTTTAGAGCTTGAACAGGGACAAAAAACCGGGGGGAAAAAAAATAAAAAAAGGAAATGGGTGGGCTAAAAGTACACAGAAAGATTGGCAAGATTAGGGTTATTTAGTTTAGAGAAAAGGAAGGCTTTGGGGGACATAATAAATAGGGTTTAAATAAAAACAAAGGGGCAATATAAATCTTTTCCCAAGATTTTTTTTTTTTTTAACACAAGGGCTTTTAAAAATGAACAAGGGGGCACCTTACGTCATTTAGGAACAAAATTTTTCCAAAAAAAACCAAGAAAAGGGGTTCCCTTTTTTGTAAGAGCAGTGAGACTTTAAAAAGGGAAATTTCCCCAGAGAGACTGGGTCATGGGGAATTCCAAAAACCGAATTCAAAAAAGGGTTTTTATGGGAATTTTTTTTTGGGGCGTAATAAAAATAAAAAGGGTTTTAGTGAAATAGGATTCCCGGAGAGGGGGCATTAAACCAGGGGTTTTTTCTGATTGCCAGGGGGTTGGGTCCAGGAAAAGGGAAATTTTTTCCCCAAAAAAGAGGACAATTGGCTTCTAAAACCTTTTTGGGGTTTTTTTCCTTTCCCCAGGATCAAACCCCCTTAGGGAAACAGGGTTAACTAAAGGGGACACTTGTCTTTTTTTTTAGGGCCCCTTTCAAAACTAAGGAAACTATGAAACAATGAAGCTTGTGCCCCCGAATGGGGGATAACCAATCCCGACTAAAATTATTTAAAAACCCCGAGCGTTTTTTTTTTGTGGGTTTTTTTTTTTTTTGCAGAAAATTTCACAGCAAAAAAAATGCTGTGCATTTCTGCAAAAAAAATAAAAGAAAAAAAGCCCACCAAAATCGCACCCATATCGCTCCGGTAAAAAGGGGTCCCAAGGGAAAAAGCCTTTTCGAAATATGCATAGGGGTTAAGTCCCAAAAAGGAAAAAGTAAAACTATTAGAACATTGGGTCTACATACTTTAATTGGGGACGAAAAGGGAGGCAAATAACTAAAAATTTTTTGACTGTATTAAGAAGAAATTTTTACCCCTTGGGAGAATTTTAGGTTTGCTGTACAAGGCTGTCAATTTACTTTGTCAAAAAATTTCTTCAGTCTTTTTTCCGATTTTTTTTTCCCGGACCTTATCAAAACAATTTTTATCACAAAGATTAAGGAGAAGGTTAAGGGTTGGGGGATAACCCAAAATTTAAATAAAAAGAAAGATTAAATGGTATTTTTTTAATTGTGGGTAAAGGGGAAAAATCCAAAGCACACCTAAAAAAATGCAAACATAAAGGAATGATACCCAAAATTTTGGGAATTTAAAAACCAAAAAAAATTTTTTAAATGTGTAGGGGGAAAAAAGGAAGATTAAGGTTTTAAATTTTCTAAATGAATTTTTATATACTAATTTTTAATAAAAATATTAACTTGGGAACAACCCCACCAAGTGGGATAAAACAATGTGTTTTCAGTTTTTTCATAAAAAAAGCCAACCCGATTTAATGACAGGCAAAAGGGTACCTGGGGGGCCCCCACCCGGGGGGAGGGTGGGTTTTTGGGGGCAAGACGTAGAGTTTTATTCATGGGGGCACACAAATGAGTCAATTATTGGGGGCAAAATTGTTGGGGTTGTTTCTAGGGGCACACCGGTGAAGTAAATTTTTGACCTACCAAAGGAGTGGATTCTTGGGCCCTACCTGTGAGTTGATTCTTTTTGGGGTTTTTCAAGGAGTTGAATTGTGGTTGGCCCAAACCCTTTCAACTAAATTTAAAATGACTGTTTCAATGCCTTTAAAGGGACTCCGCCCCTTTTTCTTTTTGCCTCTACCCTCATGGCCCCGCATTTCCCAAAATTCCCCCACATGGGTTTTAAAATGCCCCCTCTGTGGAAAACCCTTTTGAGCATGGTCAGTTAATAATAAAAATAATAATAATAATAATAATAATAAAAAAAAAATAATAAAAACTTTATTTATTAGCGCCAACAATTTTTCCCCAACACCCTTTTAAAAAATTCAAGGGTAAAAAAAACAACATTTCCCATTAAAAGTACCCTTTCAAAGGGGAAAACCAAATTTTGGGGAGGGCCCTGCTTTTGTGAGAGCTTACAAACTATTAAGGGGGTATGGGTTTAAACATACGGTAAGGAAAAATTTCTAAATTTAGAAAGGGCCCCCGCCTTTTATTAAAAAAGGGGTGTTTAAAACAAAAAAGGGGGGAACCGCCCCCGAAGTACATCTATATACCGATAAGTGCCTTGAGTGCCCTAGTTTTTGGGGGGGGACAATGTGGTTACAGCATTTGGGATCTTGGTAGGCCCCGACCGAGAAAATTTTTTCCCCTAGGGGCCCCCCCTTAAAAAAAAATGTTTAGGGGTTGGAATTTGCCTGAACGCCCGCGGGGAGCATTTTCCAGAAAATTGGGCCTGCCACGTGGTGAAACTTGGAAAAATGGGGGGGATGGGAGGTTTCGGAAAAGATTTTATTTATTTTAACCTGAAAAAACCCGCAGGGAGAGCGGAGAGAGGCCCGGGGCCGTTGTAGACAAATGAGGGAAAGGGGATGGGAGGGGGTCAGCGCGTTTGGGGAGCTTTAAAGTGAGAAAGCTGAGTTTTAAAACGTAAACCTTAAAATGAATGGGCAACCAGTGGGATGACTGACACGGGGTAAGGCG
>JAODAL010084001.1:0-11063 GCA_025379985.1 Phyllomedusa bahiana
ACCCGCGGCCCCACCCCCCCCGGGACCCCAGGGGCCCAAAAACAGGGCACGCGGCGGAACATTAAAACCCCCCCCCGACATAAATCGGGCAAATTCCGCCGAAAAATGGGGGAAAAAGGTGCGCCCCGACCCCGGGCAGTTCAACATGTGGCCCTTAGTAAGCAAGCGCTAGACAATATAAAGGCAAGAGATCCAGACCAGGTACCTGTGCCCCAACGCGCGCCTAATCTGGGGGGTGCGGGAGCGGTGTGGTATTTTTTATGCTCGAGAAGGGCAAAAGCAAACACTTTTGGCTTGCATCAAGAGATGGACTATGGACACGTTTAGCACGGACATGGGGAGTTTCCCAGAAGTCTCTACAATGATAGAACACTTTAAAATTTACTTTTTTTGGAGACAATGTGATTCAGAGATCAGCGGCTTTGGGCTCCTGTAGGGCAGGGATGTGTAACTTAGGCCCGTGAGCCAAAACTGACCCGCAGTGTAGTTATATTTGGCCCAGCAAGGAAGCGTACACAGGAGAAGAGGAAGAAGCCAGGAGCCCATAAATGCTTTACTCTCCCCCGCTAGAGCAAGACGGACCAGGGGGGGGGAGAAACAACTCAGACAGCGGGACCACTAATAAGAGGAGCTCACATGGAGAAATGAGGATCCAGAGCCCCAACACTTACAGTATCTCCAAAGTCGGAACCCCTACATTTTGTAAATATTGTGTCATATCTTCATGGAGAACATGAAATCGAATTTGTACAATGTAAGGATCATGCTCGTTTTTTATCCAGGAAAACCACAGCATAAAAGTTATGGGGAAAAAAGTGGGGAAACCCCTAAGGGACAGCAAAATGGGGCACCCCTAAGTGATCAAGTAAAGTAGTCTCCCCGGCTTGTATCACAGGGAAGAACTCACAGCATCAATGTCTTTTGGGGGTTAAAAGTGAGGAAAACCCCTAAGTGACCGCAAAAAATGAGGACACCCCTAAGTGATACAATGTAAAAGTAGTTCATGCCCGGCTTGTATCACAGGGAAGAACTCACAGCGTCAATGTCTATGGGGACAAAAGTGAGGACACCTCTATGAGACCACAAGAGTGAGGACACCCCTAAAATGGATACAATGTAATGAAGTCAGTGACCGGCTTGTAAACACAGGGAAGAACCACAGCATCAATGTCTATGGGGACAAAAAATGAGGACACCCCTATGGTGGGAGTAAAGGTGTGTGTGTCTGTGCAGTGTATATAGGTGTGTGCCTGTGCAGTGTATGTAGGTGTATGTTTCTGTGCAGTGTATATAGGTGTCTGTGTGTGTCTGTGCAGTGTATATAGGTGTGTGTGCCTGTGCGGTGTATGTAGGTGTATGTGTCTGTGCAGTGTATATAGTTGTGTTTGCCTGTGCAGTGTATATAGGTGTGTGTCTGTGCAGTGTATATAGGTGTGTGTGTCTGTGCAGTGTATATAGATGTATGTGTCTGTGCAGTGTATATAGGTGTGTGTGCCTGTGCAGTGTATATAGGTGTGTGTGTCTGTGCAGTGTATATAGGTGTATGTGTCTGTGCAGTGTATATAGGTGTGTGTCTGTGCAGTGTATATAGGTGTGTGTATGTGCAGTGTATGTAGGTTTTATATGGGCCCGTGCAGTGTATATAGGGTTGAGTGCCCGTGCAGTGTATAAAAGGTGTGTGTTGTCTGTGCATGTATTATAGTGGTGTGTGTCTGTGCAGTGTATATAGGTGTATGTGTCTGTGCAGTGTATATAGATGTATGTGTCTGTGCAGTGTATGTAGGTGTATGTGTCTGTGCAGTGTATATAGGTGTGTGTGCCTGTGCAGTGTATATAGGTGTGTGTGTCTGTGCAATGTATATAGATGTATGTGTCTGTGCAGTGTATATAGGTGTGTGTGTCTGTGCAGTGTATATAGGTGTATGTGTCTGTGCAGTGTATATAGATGTATGTGTCTGTGCAGTGTATGTAGGTGTATGTGTCTGTGCAGTGTATATAGGTGTATGTGTCTGTGCAGTGTATATAGGTGTGTGTGCCTGGTGCAGTGTAATTAGGGGTGGGGTTTTCTGTTCAGTGTATATACGTGTGTGTCTGTGCAGTGTATATAGGTGTGTGTGTCTGTGCAGTGTATATAGGTGTGTGTGTGTCTGTGCAGTGTATATAGGTGTGTGTGTCTGTGCAGTGTATATAGGTGTGTGTGTGTCTGTGCAGTGTATATAGGTGTGTGCCTGTGCAGTGTATGTAGGTGTATGTTTCTGTGCTTGTATATGGTGGTTCTTGGGGTGTCTGTGCGTGTATATAGGTTTTTGTGCCTGTGCGGTGTAGTGGTTAAAATGCCCGTGCAGTGTAAAAGTTGGTGTTTGCCTGTGCAGTGTATAACGGTGTGTGTGTCTGTGGGAGTGATATAGGTGTATGTGTCGTCTGGTATATAGATG
The DNA here is from genome assembly GCA_025379985.1 of Phyllomedusa bahiana. Lineage (NCBI taxonomy): Eukaryota > Metazoa > Chordata > Amphibia > Anura > Hylidae > Phyllomedusa > Phyllomedusa bahiana. Next base: position 2,436 of record JAODAL010084001.1, read on the forward strand.
TATGTGTCTGTGCAGTGTATGTAGGTGTATGGGGTCTGTGCAGTGTAAAAAAAGGTGTGTGTGCCCGTGCAGTGTATATATGGTGTGTGGCTGTGCAGTGTGATATGTGTATGTGTCTGCGCAAAAATAGGGTGTTTGGTGGCCTGTGCAGTGTTTATAGGTGTGTGTTGTCTGTGCATTTTTTGTATATGGTGTGTCTGTGCAGTGGTGGTGTGGGTACTGTGCAGTGTAAATAGGTGTGTGTGGCCTGTGCGGTGGTATGGTAGTGTAATGATGTGCAGTTATATAGGGTTGTGGTGCCTGTGCAGTGTATAAAAAGGTGTGTGGTTTGCAATGTATATAGGTGTGATTCTTGGGAGTGTATGTAGGCATTGCCTGTGCATTATTTAGGGGCATGTGCCTGTGCAGTTTATATAGGTTATGTGTCTGGGGCGTGTATATAATGTAAATGTCTTTTCAGTGTATGTGGGGTATGTGTCTGTGCAGTGTATATAGGGTTTGTGTGCCTTGCAGTGTTAAGGGTGTGTGTGTTGTGTGTCTGTGCAGGTATTATGGTATTGTATGTGTCTTGAGGTATGTAGGTGTTTGTCTGTGCAGTGTATTACTGTTTTTTTTGGCGTGTATATGGGGGTTGTGTGTGTCTGAGCAGTATATATAGGTGTGTGTGTATGTGCACTGTATGTAGGTGTATGTGTCTGTGCAGTGTATATAGATGTGTGAGTGTGTCTGTGCAGTGTATGTAGGTGCATGTTCCTGTGCAGTGTATGAAGGTGCATGTGCCTGTGCAGTGTATGTAGGTGCATGTGCCTGTGCAGTTTATGTAGGTGCATGTGCCTGTGCAGTGTATGTAGGTGCATGTGTCTGTGCAGTGTATGTAGGTGCATGTGCCTGTGCAGTGTATGTAGGTGCATGTGTCTGTGCAGTGTATGTAGGTGCATGTGTCTGTGCAGTGTATGTAGGTCATACATGCCAACTCTCCCGTTTTTGGCGGGGGGGTCCCGCTATTTGGGGTCCCCTCCCGCCCTCCCGGGGGAGTTGGCATTCCTCCCGCCGCCTGCGGGCGGCGGGGGTCCTTTAAATTACCGCGGCGCAAGAGAAAGCGCTGGTGCGCTACTTTGCGCCGCCGGACCGCTCCTTTACAGGCGGGTGAAGCGGCCGCCAGCGGCCGCCCCACCCGCCCCGAGAGTCTCACTGTGCGGGGAGGAGGCAGAGGGATCGCTCCCTCCTCCCCCTGTATGTCCGCGCCGGTTGTGTGCGCCCGCACATACAGGTCAGCGGCGCGGGGGGAAGTGACGCCGGTCTGCAGGGGAGTGACAGCGCGGCTGCTCTCACTTCACCCTGCGCCGCTGAAGAGATCGGGCAGAGCTGGCCGCGCTGCAGGGCCTGGTAAGGTAAGTGGATTTTATTATTTTTTATTTTTATTAGCTTTAGGGGGTCTCTACTTGGCTAACAGAGAGGGCAACTACCTGGCAACAATGGGGCATCCCCCTGGCAAAATGGGGCACGACCTGGCAACAGAGGGGGCACTACCTGGCAACAAAGGGGGCACTAAACCCGGGTAACAGATGGGGGGCACTACCTGGCTAAACAGATGGGCACTACCTGGCTAACAGATGGGGAGTAAATATAAGTCTTTGTAAGGGATAAAGGCAACCACCAGTAAACGCCCCATCATTGCACCTGAGACTCCTCATTGTTTTTACACTGGTTTTTTGTAGCGCACGCTCCCGGCTTCCAACCACAAGCCTCTTAGACAAGAGTTTAAGCGAAAGAAATTTCACTGAATGACCCAGCGCTTCCAGGTAAAAAAGTGCAAAAATTTATTGAGTGCTTACAAAACCACACACATATAGGTACAAAAATAAATGGTTAAAACCCCAACGCTTTTTTTATGCTGCATGCGGCCCCTTTTTCCCCGGGGGCAACTTTACTTTCCCTTTAACAGGATGAAATTTAAAAAGGGTTTTAAAAAAGGGGAGGTACAAACAAGGTTAAAAATAAATTTTCCTGTTCGGGCTTTTAAAAGAAAAAACAAAAAAAAATACATCTAAAACAAAATTTTAAGTTTCCCCTGTAGTAGAGAAAAAAAATCATAAAAATGCAGAAAAATCTAGCTTGCTGTTTTAAGATTAAAAAATATACCCAGGTCATTCCTGAATTTTTAGACCGGGGGCGTCCGGTGTCTAATTTATATTTTACAACCCTTTTTCCCCCGCTTTGGGGTCCAGCAGCTCCCCCAGTCGCCCCCAAACCAACTTTTGGGTTTAAATACATTTTTTCCCAAAATGCAAACAGGGGAAGCCATCTAGTAAAAACCTTTAAAGTTTTTCCCTATAAAAATGTTTCGTGACCCCCCAAAATGGTAAGTGTAAACCTTTTGCTATGTGTGCTATAGTTCAGACACACATTTTTTAAAAATTTTCTTTATCGTACTACCAATGAAATTTTTTGTTAAAGGTAGAAACCTTTTGTATATTAAACAAAAATGGTCAGAATCACAGTTGATAATTTGGGCCTAAACTTGATGCATCGGGTTATCTAAAACTGTGAAAGCCCGGGCACTTTGTTAGGTGAAATTTACAGATATTACCCCCTGTTTTTTTTTTAAAGGGAAAAAAAAAGCCCCTGTGGTTTTAAAGGGCCAGGTTTCACTTTGTTTTCGGTCACAGAATTTTACTAGGGAAAAAATTATCTGCTATGGTCTTACTAGGGCGTGTTTACCAGGGAAAAAACCCTTTCATCTAAAATTTCCCCCGGGGGACACTATTTTTGCCCGAGAAAATTTTTTACATTTTTTAAAAAAACCTTTTTTTTTTTGGGAAAAAAATTTCCTGGCAAAAAGGGTCGTAGAAAAAACTCTTTTTTTTTGGGGTTTTTTTATTTTTAACCCTTAATAAATCTTGCTGATTTTTTTGCTTCATTTTCCCCTTTTGGCCCCTTTTTCTTTTGTTTATTTGTATACCCCCTTTTTCTTTCAGTCTTGATTTTATGATTTTTATTTGCTTGCCCCATTTTCATTGTCATTTTGTAAAACCCCTACGGGGTTCTGAAAGTTTTCCCACCCAGTGGGATAAAATTTAAGCGTGTGAGCCCGGGTGCCCAGTTTGTTTTGCTCAAAGGGGTTTGGTTTTACCGTGTAAGGCTTCCTATATAAGGTTTTGGGGACCCCTTTCCCAAAAACCTGCTTTAAACCCACATCAAATTTTCAAGGAAAGAAATACCCTCATGTTCAACGTATATTTTGAATCTAAGATTGACATCGTTATTGTTGCCCAAAATAAAACAAAACCCCGGTATGGACCCAAACATCGCACCCCAAACAATAAGGGGGCCCGTCAATGTAGCGCCCATACCAGACCAACCGACTCAGAAAAGGGGGTTTTCAAAAACCATATATAAACTGTTTGCTCCCACCACCCATCATAAAGGTTGGCTGGGAAAGGGTTACGCACTAGCACCCATTGGACTCCCAGCATTTGTATAAAAATTCACCATTAAATTCAAAATATTTTGCTCTCCTTTGGGGAAATCAATGCACCCCCCAAAATAAAAATTTGAGTGGCCCTAAATTTTCATGTAGGCCACTACTTTTGAAATGGTTTTGTACCGCATTTTTAGGTTTACTGTGGTACCCGGGAAAGTACAGACAAACCCCAAACCCCTAAGCTAAACCCCTGAAAATAATTCTCACTCCAAATAAAAATCATTAAAAATTTTTTTTACACCGTGGGGGCTACCCTTCAAAGTATCCTGGGGTTTTTGCATACCAAGGTTGTGGGCAGTCATCCACCCATCTTTTTGAGTTTTTTCACAAAGACTGCCACAACTAGAGACAAGGGGCGAAAAAACAAAGGGGGAAAAATCCCCTTTTTTGGGGTTTTGGGGGAACACCATAAAAAGTAGGGGTTTTTGGGGTTTTTCCCCACATCAAAATTTAAATTTTTTTCCTTTTCAATTTTACACCCGGAGCAACCCCCTCCTGCAATAATTTAAATTTTAGTCTCAAACCCCATTTCCTTAATGGGAATTTTTTTTTAATCTTACGATAGGTTTGGCTGTCACTCAGGATTTCATAAGCTATTTTTTTTTAAAAATTCCCGTATCCCCTAAAAGCAATTGTACCCCCCTATTTAGATTTTTTTTTTAATCAAGTTTTTTGTTTTTTCCTTTTTTAAAAAAACATTCCCTTGCTATGCTTTCTTTTTTAGTTAAGTTGTTTTTAATATATTTTTTGTTTTTACTTTTCAGAATTTTTAGATCTCTCTCCATGACACTTTAAAAATTTTCCATGGTTAACTCTAGGGTTTTAGGGGGTAATAAAGGGGTTAAATCATCCGGGATGGATCTGTACTTTTATCCTCACTAGAAACCCTTTTCTGCCTGTAGTTCTTTGGGGGGTAACAACGATTGTTTTTTCAGTAAAAGGAAACCCAAAAACCCTTTTATATTCATTCACAAATTCCCCCCTAATTCAATAATTCCTTATTTGTATTCCGTCCCTTTTCTTTTTTTTTATCTCTGAAGTTCCCCTTTACCGTAAAAAGTCTGACAAACTTGTTAAGGGCCGCATTGTATCAAAAAGGCTGAAATTGGGGGTGGGGGAAAAAAATTTTAAAAACCCCCCCTTTATCACTTTGAAACGTCCCCTTTCCGTCAAAAATATTTGGGGGGGAAACACACATATACTGTGGGGTCCTCATCCCTTTTCGTCCTTTTTTTTTCGTTGCAGTTCCCGTTTTTTTAAACCCGGGTTTTCCCCCCCTCCTCTTCCTCCGACTTCCCCTTTTTTTGGGGCTTTTTTTATAGCCTCCCTTTTATTCTCCAAAAATTTTAGCATTTCTACTTCTAGGGTTTATCTTTCAATGGAAGAACAATTTTAAAAAACTGAGGTACCTGAAAGTTAAAAAGTCCCCATTTTGAAAGAAGTGGTATAAACCCAAAAATGGTGGCAAATGGGGGCGTGCTGTCCCCATTCCGAAGCGCAATTTTATATTAAATTAGACCACGGACCCCGTCCCCTTTTTAAACTTCAGGAAAAGACCTGGCGTATAATATTAAAACTAGACCCCAGCCCCAAACTAATTTTTTCCCGCACTATTTAGATTATTTTTTCTACTAAGGAAGCTAATATATTTTTTTAATGGGAAATTTTTGATGTTGTCTTTAAAAGTCTAAAAAGGGAAAAGATGTAACTTACTTGTACCTTCCCCATTTTACAAATTTTAAATACAAACCCGTCAGGGCAAAGTAAAGTTGCCCCTGAACAAAGGGGGCGATTGGGAGCACCAAAACGCGTTTTGGGTTTTTTCCAATTTTTTTTTTGTACCTTATGTTTGGTTTTTTATTTAAGCACTCAATAATTTTTTTGCACTTTTTTTACCTTTTTAAAAGGGTGGTCCCATTCATGAAATTTTTTTTCGCTTAAAAACCCTTTTTTAAAAAAGATGGGGGGAATACCTGGCCCAACAGAGGGGGCCCTCTACCTGGCAAAAGAGGTTGGGGAACACCTGGCAACAAAGGGGGGACTACCCGGCAAAAAAAGGGGGCACTACCCGGCCCAACAGATGGGGGGACTACCGGGGTAAACCCAAAGGGGCACTTTCCCCGGCAAAAGAGGGGGCACTACCTTGGGAAAAAAGAGGGGGCACACCTGGGAACAAAGGGGGGCATACCCGCTAACAGATGGGGGGACTAAACCCGGGGTTTAAAAATGGGGGCACTACCTGCCCAAAAGAGGGGGCACTACCTGCCAAAAAAGGGGCACTACCTGGCAAACAATTGGGGGAAATACCGGCAACAAAGGGGGCATTACCTGGCTAACAGATTGGGGGAAATTTCCCTTTGGGTAACAAAGGGGGCCCCTCTTGGGTAACCCGATGGGGGCAAATAACCCGGCTAACAATGGGGGGGACTTTCCTGGCTAACAAAAGGGGCACAACCTTGGCCCAAAAGAGGGGGGGACTACCTGGCTATCAGAAAGGGGGCCACCTGCTAACAGAATGGGGGCACTTAAACCTTTCAAAAAGAGGGGGCACCAAAACCCGGCCCAAAAAATGGGGGAATCCTGGCAAACAATGGGGGCACAACCTTGCAAAAAAAGGGGGCAAATACCCCGGCAAAAATGGGGGCACTTTCCTGGCTAACAAAATTTGGGGACAACCCGGCAAAAAATGGGGGCACTACTTGGGTAACAAATGGGGCAAAATACTTTGGGTAACAATGGGGGCACCCCACCCGGCTAAAAAGGGGGCACCTACCTGGCTAACAAAGGGGGGACCCACCATTCAAAAAAAGGGGGGCACCTACCTGGGTAACAAAGGGGGGCACCTAAACCCGGGTAAAAAAAGGGGGCTCTACCTGGCTACAAGGGGGCATCTACCCGGCTAAAAAGGGGGACACCACCTGTAAGGGCACTACCCGGTTTTTGGGGGGCTACTTTCCTGGCTATAAGGGCATCTTCCTGGGCTTTTTTTCCAAACCGTTATGCAGTTAGGTTTTGGATGGTGTGCTTTTTGAAGGGGGGGTGGGATACCGACAAGAAGGGCGTGTCCACAAGGTTCTCCGCTTTTTCATTTTCAAAGTTGGGAACATATGTAGGTGCATGTGCCGTGCAGTTTTATGTAGGTGCATGTGTCTGTGCAGTGTATGTAGGTGCATGTGCCTGTGCAGTGTATATAGGTGCATGTGCCTGTGCAGTGTATGTAGGTGCATGTGCCTGTGCAGTGTATGTAGGTGCATGTGTCTGTGCAGTGTATGTAGGTGCATGTGCCTGTGCAGTGTATGTAGGTGCATGTGCCTGTGCAGTGTATGTAGGTGCATGTGCCTGTGCAGTGTATGTAGGTGCATGTGCCTGTGCAGTGTATGTAGGTGCATGTGCCTGTGCAGTGTATGTAGGTGCATGTTTCTGTGCAGTGTATATAGGTGTGTGTGCCTGTGCAGTGTATGTAGGTGCATGTGTCTGTGCAGTGTATATAGGTATGTGTGCCTGTGCAGTGTATGTAGGTGCATGTGTCTGTGCAGTGTATATAGGTGTGTGTGCCTGTGCAGTGTATATAGGTGTGTGTGTGTCTGTGCAGTGTATATAGGTGTGTGTGCCTGTGCATTTTAAAGTAGGTTTCATGTGCCTGTGCAGTGTATGTAGGTGTATGTGTCTGTGCAGTGTATATAGGTGTGTGTGCCTGTGCAGTGTATGTAGGTGCATGTGTCTGTGCAGTGTATGTAGGTGTGTGTGCCTGTGCAGTGTATGTAGGTGCCTGTGCCTGTGCAGTGTATGTAGGTGTGTGTGCCTGTGCAGTGTATATAGGTGCATGTGCCTGTTTCAGTGTAAAGTAGGTGCTTGTGCCTGTGCAGTGTATATAGGTATGTGTGCCTGTGCAGTGTATGTAGGTGCATGTGACTGTGCAGTGTATATAGGTGATTGTGCCTGTGCAGTGTATGTAGGTGCATGTGCCTGTGCAGTGTATGTAGGTGCGTGTGACTGTGCAGTGTATATAGGTTGCATGTGCCTGTGCAGTGTATTAGGGGTTGGGCCTGTGCATGTATTAGGGGTGTGCCTGTGCAGTATTAGGTGTGTGTGCTGTGCATGATTAGGTGCATTGGGCCCGTGCAGTGTATGTAGGGGCTGTGCCTGTGCAGTGTATTAGGTTTTTGGGTTTTCCCCGTGCAGTGTTGTATGCATGTGCCTTGCAGGATATAGGGGTGTGCCCGTGCAAATGTATGAGGGGGCATGTGCCTGTTCATGTATGGGTGGTTGCCTGTGAGTTTATTAGTTTTGGTGTGCCCTTTATGTATGATGCAGTGCCCGTCAGGTATTGTTTTTGGGATGGCCTGTGATTTATTGGTGTGTGCCCGTGCATGTATATAGGGATGTGTCGTGCGTGTAATAGGGGGCATTGCCTGTGCATTATTAGGGGGTTTTCCTGTGCAGTGTATTAGGTGAAGTGCCTGTGCATGTATGTGGGGGCGTGTGCTTGCAGGTAATTTGGTGGTTTTTGCCCGTGCAGTGTATGTAGGTGCTGTGCCTTTGGGGAAAATTTTTTGCCCGTGGGGGGTTTGTAGGTGCAGTGCCTGTGCAGTGTATTAGGTGCAGTGCCTGGCATGTATGTAGGTGTGTGTGTTTTTATTTGGGCTTGGCCCGGCTGATTGGGCATTTTCTTGGGCCCCTTGATTTTCCTTTATTTGTTGGGGGATTCTTTTGCGCAAACCCTGCTCTTCTTGGGTTTTAAACTTTTGAAATCCCAATTTGTATCTGTTTCATTTATTCGCTGCTCTCGGCGCGGCCACAGGGAGTGACTAAAAATGAAGAATCCGGCCGTATTTTATCCTTTTTTAATGGGTTTGGGGACGGGTTTTGTCCCCAGTTTGCGGTTCGCCCTCCCTCTTAATCCCGACTAACAACATTCCCCCCCCAAAACCGGGGAGAAATTTTTGCATGTTCCCAGTTTACGTGAAAAACCCTGGCTAAAAAAGTTCAATGTAACTACTGGGGGGGGTTTCTATTAAAGGGGTTTTCACTACAAGGATTTTTGCTTTTTATGTTAAAGATCTTGCAAAAAACATTCCCGATGGTGCCAGACTGTTTTCTTAGTACAGACCCGTTCTATCTCTCCTGATATGGCCAGCACTGGT
>JAODAL010084002.1:0-11063 GCA_025379985.1 Phyllomedusa bahiana
AACAACCCTTTCATATATCGGGGAACCCATATAGCAAGCGGAGAGCAGAGAGACACTGCTACTTTTCCCTCAAAAAAAGGTTTTTTTGGCCCTTATTATGAAAACTGTCCAGCAATAAGACAAAGTTGCCCCCAAAACCCAAACCCAGAGCCCATAGCAAAATCAAACTCATAGAAAACCAGAGCCCTGGGAACCAATCAGAACTCATAGCAACCAGGCCCATAGCAACCATCCGAACTCATAGCCCCAGAGACCAAGCAACCAATCGAACTCATACAACCAGAGACCATAGCAACCAAAGAACCATGGAAACCCAGAGACAATGAAACCCAATCAAACTCATACAACCAGAACCATACAACCAATCAGAACTCATGCGACAAAAACCCATACAACCAATCAAACTCATAGAAACCAAACCTACAACCAATCAAACTCATAGCGACCACACAGTCCCAAACCATCGGAGGTGTTGTAGGACAGATGCCCATCACGGTTCCCCCTACCCCCATTATGGGGCACATCAAGCGGCTTGGAGGCTGAATGGGCTCTACCCCTTTGGGTGAATATCTCGAATGGGGGCGGGAGATTGTTTTTTGACCTCTGTGGGGCAACCCCTGAAACCCTTCACTAGAACTTTTACACCGGTCATTCCCAGAATTATAGTGTGGGGTGCTAGCCAGACCCCTCTAGTATTCATATCAACTAAGCGTTACAATGACTCTCGGGTGCCGTGCTGCGGCCATTTCTAAACCTCCTATGATGGCTGCTCCAGACACATCTGGAACATTATTGGTCGGCGACTGCACAGGAGGCATTAGCACCGATCCTGATGATTTCCCCAAGTGCATTCAGCGCCTCAGATCCTTCCACACACACTCACCTACCCCTTCCCGTCGTGCGGTCATAATAATATGACTTTTCGGGGTTTTATTCCTTCTCGCCTTCCAAAACCCGTAACTTTTTCATTTTCCATCTACATAGAAATATCAGGGCTTGTTTTTTTTTACAGAACAAGATGGATTTTTTCAAGGTATTATTGACCGACCTTAAGGGAGGGAAAAAAAATTTGGGATGAAATATAGTAGAAAAAGAACGCACTTGCTCCATGTTTGCGGAGGTTTTGTTCTATGTGTTCTGTGTATCCTGCATGTCGGACCAATTCCGGTGATACCAGATTTGTAGGGTTTTCCATATGCTCTAGTATTAAAACAATCTCTCTTACATTTGTGTTAAAAAAACATCTTCTGCAGTCAATAATTTTCTGTTTTTCCACCTATGAATCAGAGTCAGGGCTCATTTTTTTGCAGCCTGAAGTAAAATTTTTATTGGTACTATTTTGGGATACATGTGACATCTTGGTCACTTTTAGACCAAAAAAAGCACAATTATTTATTTGTAAAATGGCAAATTGAGGGAACCATGAATGTCAAAGCCGTGACATCCTGAACAGAGCATGACTCCTCCCTTTTGGGCTGCAGGGGAATAACCAAAATGATAACGACCCCCAAACACCTCCCGGACCTCACTGCCAAAGAGAATGGGAAAAGGTGCTGGAGGGCCCAGGAGCATTGAGGCCTCCCAAAAAAGTGGAGGAGAAAGGTTCCAACATCTACCAGCTCCCTATGTCGATAGATAGATAATAGATAATAGATAGATGAAGATAGGGGATAGATAGAAAAATAATAGATAGATAGGGGGAAAGATAGATAGATAAAAAGATAGATAGTAGGAATAGATAGATAGGGGATAAAAGATAGATAGATAGATAGATAGAGGAAGGGTAGATGGATAGAAAGATAGATAGATAATATGGATGGGTAGATAGATAGAGATAGTGAGAGATAGATATAAAAATACTAGTAGATATATGATAGATTAAAAAATAATAGATAGATAGATGATAATGAATAGAATAAGTAGATAGATAAAATTTTGATAGAAGTAGACGGTAGATAAATGAGTAGTAGATAGATAGAAGAAGATAGATAATAGATAGGGAATAGATATAGATAACAACAATAAAAGATAGATAGATAGATAGATAGATATAGATAATGTATTAATATGAGATAGATAGATAGATAGAAGATAGATTGAGATAGTAATATAGATGAAAAAAGGGGATAGATTTAGTGTAAAAATTATATAAATAAAGCCTAATGTATCACAGAAAATAAGACAAAAAATTTCTAGAATCAAGTGCTAGAGGGCATTTTAGCATTCAAAATTGTATATGAGGAAAAGGAAAATGTGCCTGGTCAGGAAGGGGGGTCTGATGTCGTATCAATGTCCACTTGCTTAGCAATCAGATGCAGCCTTGAGGAAAACCAGTAACAGTATTCTGTCTACCAGCAGCCACCTCTAGGGGGAGCTCACCGCATACAGTCTCGTCATTGATTTCTATGTATGAACAGTATTCAGCAAACTTTCAACCTCACCCCCACTGTACATCAATGCAGGTTATTTGGGATTCTGTAACAGAAAAACAGAATTCCGACTCTATAGGAAGGATAAAAAAATTAATCAGTGCAGAACTTTCCACCAGAAAACAACGATGTTAAAAGCTGGATCCACTTGGACATCATGAACAAGACAAAATTAGTAATTGTGATCCGACATTGACCCACGGATAAACCCGACAACAAAAACAGGCCTTGTTCTTTCTGCACAGACGCCGTGAGCAGACGCATTTCACGGCCGCGGCGGCTCACAATAGACGTTCCCAGCAGCGATTTGTCGCAGGGGTAATAATGCATTTCAGTAATTTTCCATCTTTTTAATCCAACAGCCACAATCAACATCTCACTCGTTGGCTCTTCTTCAAGGACACTTGTTCTGTAACAGCAATTCTGCAGGGTCACACGGATTCATCATGTAACCATCAAAGAATAAAGGAGCTATGTATAGGTGACCTGGGGGCTGCTACCTCCGATGAGGGGGGTTTCTCTGGGGGGCCCGCCACAATTTTTTTTTTTGTTAAAGTAAAATAGCATTATTAAGGGATAAATCACTCTTTGAAAAGGCTTACGATTTTAGTCCCTAGACAGTGTCAGAGCAGGGTTCTTTGGTCAACTAGTGTAGATTCCAGGGGTCCAGCAGTGGAGTTGATTATTGGGGGCCCCCCAGAAAGTACATCGGGGGCCTATCATTGGATTTGATTTTGGGGGCCCCTAGTAGTTTGATTCTTGGGTCCCAACAGTGGAGTGATTTTTGGGGGCCCCACTAGTGAAGGTATCCTTGGGGCCCCACCAGTGGAGAGATTCTTGGGGCCCCCCATGGGTTGAGCTTGGGGGCCCCACCAGTGAGTTGATTCTTGGGGCCCCCCGGGGAGTTTTTTTTCTTGGGGCACCAGGGAGGGTTCGGGGGGGCCCACCACGGAGATATTCTTGGACCTACCATGGAGAGATTTTTGGGAGTCCACCATAAGCAATTCGGGGGGTCCCCCAGGGGAGTGATTTTTGGGGGCCACCAGGGGAGATGTTTTCTTGTGCCCACCATGGAGTTGATTCTTGGGGCCCACCAGGGGAGTTGATTTTGGGGGCCACCAGTGGAGTGATTCTTGGGTCCACCGTGGAGTTGTTTCTTGGGGCCCCACCAGGGAATGATTTTTGGGGGTCCACTATGGAGTAGATTCTTGGGGCCCACCAGTGGAGATGATTTTTTGGGGCCCCACCATGGAGATAATTTTTTGGGATCCCCCAATGGGTTGATTTTGGGAAACCTCCCAAGGAATAAACCCTTTGGGGCCCACTAGGATTGATTCTTGGGCCCCCACCAGTGGAGCTGATTTTTGGGAACCCACCAGTGGAGTTTATTCTGGGGGCCCACCAGTGGAGCTGATTTTTGGGAACCCACCAGTGGAGTTTATTCTTGGGGCCCATATGACATGACTGCACACATGACTCTTGTCTTCTACCTTTTGTTCTGTATCTCTCCCTGAATGGCAGGGCCAGGTCTACCATGCCCAAGGGCCAACTGGAGGTTTCCCCTGCTCCCCCCGGGGCTATCCCGGAGGGTGGCAAATGACCACACCCCTCCCCCGCAAACTCAAACACACACACCCCTCCCCCCGCTACTCAAAAAACACACACCCCTTCCCCGCACACTCAAACACACACCCCACACACCCCCCCCCCGCATACAGAACCCCTGATAATGTGCTCACCTGTCCGGCCGGCATCCTGGAGTCTTCAAGCTGTTCTGCTGGGGAGAGGAGGCGGAGATTTGTGGCTCCCACTAAGCTCCGCCCCCACTTCCGAGCAGTGCACTGGGGTCCGTAGCTCTGAAGGCCTCCTATGCAGGAAGCTATCAGAGCATTGCCTTGGCCCCACTCAGTGGCTTCAGGGGAATGTCTCATGACGCTGCCCTGATTCCTCCTCTGTTCAGCTGCAGGAGGTTTTGCTGACCCCTCCAGAGGGGCGGGCGGGGGAGGGGACCCCAATTTTCTGGCAAGTATGATATAGGCTGCAGCATTAAGGGGTTAACCCCTTTAGCAAAGTTTTGTAATTTTGGGCTCCTGTTGTGAAGGGTGTATTGAGTGCGCTAGAATAATGAGCCCGCTCCATATCTGGGCCCCCTTTCCATGAATGGGTGTGGGTTTGGGCAGCTCTGATCCAATCCATTTAACTAGTTAGGTGCTGAGGTCAATACACCTGCAGCATCTAAATAGTAAAAAGGGCTGCAACCCCCTCCTCCCCGATCGCTCCCCAACCCTCCTGGCAAGATTGCAGGGTGTCGTTTGATTGTCATGGCAGCTCGGGGGCCTAACAAACCCCTTTCCCAAGGGGTCCATAATTGTACTCCTTTTAAAAAACCCTGCCATAGACGGGGTTTTTTTATGGGGATCAATGAAATGCTTGTATGCTGTACTACATAAGTATATAGTATATAAAACAAGCCATCGCATTTTCAAGTCCTTCAATTTTTTAAAGCTTTTTAAAATATAAAATAATAAAAAAAAAGCTAAAAAAAAACAAAAACGTATTCCTTTTATCACACAAAACCCCAATACAAAATAACATAACTTGTATAAAAAACCCCCCCCGAAAAATTCCCTTCTAACACAAAATCTTTTTTATTTTTACCCCACATTTAAAATTGTGTTTTTTTTTTTTTTTTGGTCTTTAAAGGGGTCTCCCCGAAAAAAATGGAAGAAAGGGAAAAAAAAAAAAATTCCCGGGGTACAAAAAAAAAACTTAAACTTTCCCTGCTCCAAAAGGGTAAGCCCCCCCCCCAAAAATAATTTTGGTCCCCGGAAAAACAAACCCCGAAAAGCAAATTAAAAACAAAAAGTTTTTTAAAAAAACATGATGAAAACCGTATGAATACACTGTTTAGTTTTTAAAAAACCCATGGGAAAAACCAATCAAGATCGGGGAAAAACCAATCGGAGCCAAAAAGAAACCCAAATCAGAGCTCATAAAAACCCAAAGCAAGATCGGGGGGCAACCAATCGGGAGCTCATAAAAACCAAAAAAGAGCCCATAAAAAACCCAAACCCCAACCCCAATAGAAACCAAATCAGAGTTTAAATAGCAACCAATCAAAAGTGGGGGAAAACCAATCGGAGCTCAAAACCAAAACCAATCAAGCCATAGTAGTAAAACAGAGCCCACAGTAACAAATCAGAGCCCAAAAGCAACCAATCAAAAGCTCCAAGCAACCCAAAACAAGCCCATAGAAACCAATCGAGCTCATAGCCCCCAAATAAAGAGCTCATAGCTACCAATCAGAGACCTTTAAAAACCAATCAAGCTCATAGCATTAAAATCAAAAGCCCATAGCAACCAATCAATTTCCATAGAAACCAATCAAAACTCATAGTAACTAATCAAGCTCAAATGCCCAAATCCGGGCCCAAAAGCCACCAAACAAGGCTCATACAACCCAATCATAGCCCATGGGGCAACCAATCAGAGCTCAAAAAGCCCCCAAATGGGGAGATCAAAGCAACCAATCAGAGCCCTTTAGAAACCCAAATAAACTCATAAAACCCAAATCAGAGCCCAAAAAAACCAACAAAGCCCATAGCAACCAATCAGAGCCCATAGCCCCAATCAGACCCCACAGCAACCAATCAAGCCAGAAAAACCCAATCAAAAACCCCACAGCAAACAATCAAAGCCCATAGCAACTAATTCAAGCCCATAGCAACCCAATCGAAAAATAAAAGCTTTATTTCTTAAACTGCTTTGTAAAAATTAAAGCGAGCTCGGGTTTGGGTTTTACGGGGGGCTCTGATTAGTTTGCTATGGGCTCTGATTGGTCGCAAATGAGCTCTGATTGGTTGCAGGGAAACAAAAAAAAGCCCTTGGCCCTGGAATTTACACCACGTTAGTGGGTTTTGGTTTTTAGGTAATCCATTGGGATCCTGAAAACAGGTTCACCGGGGGGATACCGGGGATGAAAATTTCGTGGGGTTTCCCAAAAAGATTAATAAACGCAAATCCTGTTATGTGAAATACTTTGCTCTATTTTTTTCCTGCCTTATAAAACTTTCCCCCCAATAACCTGGGCTACCCAAAAATTATTAAAGGAAATCCCACAGAAAGGTCATGTACCACCAAGAAGTAGAGCAAACATGGAACACAGAAGACTACGTTTGCTTTATTTAATTTCCCTTTTGTGACCGCGGTGACAAATTTGGCAAACCCCCAAATTTTTTTTTTACGGAAAACCCCCAAAGGACACTTTGGGCCTCATCATTAAAACGTCTAGGTCTAAAACTCCCCTTTTTTTTTCCCCTAGCAACCCAAACAGAGCCCCCTAGCAAAACCCAAAAAACAGCCCATAGCAAAACCAATAAGCTCAAAAGCAAAAACCAATTCCCCAAACCCATACAAACCCAAACAGGAAACGGGCCCCCCCATTTTTTCCCCGAGCACTTAATTAAGTGAAAGGCGCTCTGATTTGGGGTTTTTCTAAATTTGGGTCTGATTGGTGTTAAAGGGTTTTGATTGGTTCTAAGGGCTCGATTGTTTTCTAAAAGGGGCAAACACAGTGAATTTTTTGACCTAGACCCTTTTTTATACATGTCCCCCCCTTGGGGCGTAACAACCCCTTTGGGTAGGGTGGTTGGGTCGGGGCTTTTTGAGCAGGCCCCCTGCCTTTTTACTTGCCCAAAACAGACCCGAATCCAAATTTGGCCCCCAATTCAGAAACCCTGGGATTCAGCTCCTAAAAATTTTGTAGACATATTTAAGGGAAGGGCCCCTGTCCCGGGTACTAAGTCCTCAAAAAAGCTTTCCCTTTAAAGGGGAAAAACCCCACCACATTGAATTTTACTTTAAACATGGGAGGGACAGGTAAATAAAGTCAAAAAAAACCCAAAAACAAAATTTCTGTTCTGATTTTGCTTCCTTTCAGAGTTAGAGCAGTTCTTATCTCCTGCTTGTGTACACAAGATTTCCAAGGTTACTGACCTCTTTTCTCTGCTCTAGCAGTGGCCGGGATGGTGACAACAGTCCTTGCATTGTTTTTTCACACACAAAGGGGCTTTTTTTATGTTTCTTTTCTGCCCCCTTTTAAAGGGCCAAAAATTTTTTTTTTGCCCTGCGTTTAAAACCCTCATTACCAATGGGCCCCTTTTAAAAGGCTCACTTTAAGAAAACAGAGCCCAAATGTCGGTCCCCCCCCGCTGGAGAAAGGGAAACGGGCCCGGAAAAGGAAATGGCAGCCTGGAAATGTAGAAACCGCCCCCACAAAAACCCAATAGGGAAGGGGAAACCGAAGCTGAAGAAAATTTCCACAGCATTAACAAAAATTTTAAACCCGAAACTGGGAGAACCACCCCAGCCTGGGGCAGGAACTGTGAGCCTGTAAACTGTAAAAAACAACCCCCCCGGCCTGAACAGGGAAATATGGGGGCCTGTTTGCTGTTAAAAACCCCCACAAACCCTGAAAGGAAGGGGTGAGCCTTTTAGCCTTTTAGAACCACCCATTTGGCCCCCAAAAGGAATGTGAGACGTAGGGGTAGAACCACTCCCAACCTTAACAGAAAGGTGGGGTCTGTAGCGTAAAGAACCACCCACGGCCTGAGCAGGAACTGTGAGCCTGTAGCTGTAGAACCACCCACGGCCTGAACAGGAACTGTGAGCCTGTAGCTGTAGAACCACCCACGGCCTGAACATGAAGTATGAGCCTGTAGCTGTAGAACCACCCACAGCGTGAACAGGTAGTGTGAGCCTGTAGCTGTAGAACCACCCATGGCCCGACCAGGAAATGTGAGAAATGTAGCTGTAGAACCACCTACAGCCTGAACAGGAAGTGTGAGTCTGTAGCTGTAGAACCACCCACGGCCTGAAAAGGAAGTGTGAACCTGTAGCTGTCGAACCACCCACAGCCTGAACAGGAAGTGTGATCCTGTAGCTGTAGAACCACCCATGGCCTGAACATGAAGTATGAGCCTGTAGCTGTAGAACCACCCACAGCTTGAACTGGTTGTGTGAGCCTGTAGCTGTATAACCACCCATGGCCTGAACAGGAAGTGTGAGACTGTAGCTGTAGAACCACCTACAGCCTGAACAGGAAGTGTGAGTCTGTATCTGTAGAACCACCCACAGCCTGAAAAGGAAGTGTGAACCTGTAGCTGTCGAACCACCCACAGCCTGAACAGGAAGTGTGATCCTGTAGCTGTAGAACCACCCACAGCCTGAACAGGAAGTGTGAGCCTGAAGCTGTAGAACAACCCACAGCATGAACAGGAAGTGGGAGCCTGTAGCTGTAGAAACACCCACAGTGTGAACAGGAAGTGTGAGCCTGTAGCTGTAGAACCACCCACAGCATGAACAAAAAGTGTGAGCCTGAAGCTGTAGAACCACCCGCGCAACCTGAACAGACAGTGGGAGCCTGTAGCTGTAGAACCGCTCACAGACTGCACAGGAAGTGGGAGCCTGAAGTTGTCTGTGAAAAGGAGGCTTTGTGAAACAGCATGGTGAAAACACCCCTTTGGTAAGCATCTATTTATTATACTACAATAGTCAGTATGGTTGGAAGATAATGCATTCTGGCATGTAGAACAGGAGCTTAGAGAGCTGAAGGGGGAATTGCAACTCCTTTCCCCCACATACCTCATTGATCACACGATTGTGGTGTAAAAAAAAGTAGAGCAGCCAAATCTTTAAAAAATTTTCCAACCTTAAGAAAAACATGCTAACCGTAAATACCGATATAACCCATATACATAACATTCCCTCCAACCTCAACACCAGGTATTCACCATGGGGGAAGGGGGGGGCCTGAAGGCAGTCCCAACTCGCTTTCCACAAAACAGATAGAGGTGACTGCTCCATAACTGTTAGTTGCCCTCAGCCGCACTCACTGGTCCCAAACCAGCACTCGGAACACCCATGCCTGAACCAGCATTCTGCACAAAACTTACAGTGTCCCTCATTATATTGCCAGCAGCAACCCTTACGGGTTCCAGCCAAGTATACAACTGTGGATGAGCCCCCAGCCCCTCCTGGAAAGTGCCCTCCCCCCCCCCCCCCCCCCCACCCTTGGCCCACCAATTAACCCAAAACTATCCTTGTGATCTCAACCAAAGCCCCGCACCGCCTTATGTTAAACGCGACCCCTTGTCATAACTTACCGGGGGGGCCACCCTCTGTAAACTACTCCCTAACGCTATCCACAAAGCAAAACAAGGGCGAACAATTCTCCATTGGCTTCTCCCTGATAACGCTTGCCAAAATTACAAAGGGCCCAAATTTGAAAATCCTAGGAATCAGTGGTAGGCCGTTTTTTTTCCTCCCCTCCCTCCTTAGGGCTCGTTCACACGGCTGATTTGGGCACAGATTTCAGCCGCAATACGGCTGAAATCTGTCCCTGTCATTACGGTAATCCACAGTTCTCATAGAGAACTATGGATTCCGAAAATGACGCGCCGGTGAAAAAATAAAAAGTCCGGGGGGGCGGCCCCGTGCCGCTCCCCCCCGCCCTGCGGCAAAGTCGCCGGCATAATTGAGGGGGAAATCCGTCCCCCCGCAAATTTAAGTCGGCAATAAACCTGTGAACTAGCCCTTAACAGACGGTCGTCCCCATAGTTTTTATAGAGGCAGCTGTTGTTTGGATGTGTTTTGGGTGCCAGGGTCGCTCCTATAGCTTATTATAAGGGGAGCTGCGTGTTTGGATGCGCAGGGTCGTCCCTTTTAAATTTATTTTTAAAAGGGGAGCTGTGGTTTGGATGTGTTGGATGCAGCAGGTCGCCCCCCTAAGTTTATTAAGAGGACTTTTTTGGATGTGTTGGGTGCAAGGATCGTCCCTATATTTATTATAGATGCAGCGTGGGGTTTGGATTTTTGGAGCAGCAGGGGGCCTCCCTATAGTTTTTTTAAGAGGCAGCTGTGTGTTTTTGGATGTGTTGGATGCAGCAGGGTCGTCCCTATTTTTATTATGAGGCACTGTGTGTTTGGGGTGTTTGGGTGCAGCAGGGGCGCTCCCTATAGTTTTATAATAGAGGCAGCTGTGTGTTTGGTGTGTTTGGATGCAGCAGGGTCGCTCCCTTTTGCTTTTATAAGGCAGTGCGGTTTGGATGCGCAGGTCGTCCCTATGTTTTTTTAGAGGCGCTGGTGTTTTTATGTTTGGATGCAGCAGGGTCGCTCCCCATAGTTTTTTTATAGAGGCAGCTGTGTTTTGGGGTTGTTGGGGCAGCAGGATCGCTCCCTATAGTTTATTATAGATGCAGCTGTGGTTTGGATTGTTGGGTGCGCAGGGTCTCCCTATAGTTATAAAAAGGAGCTGGTGTTTGGTGTGTTTTGGGTCGCAGGATCGTTTCCCCATAGTTTATTATAGGGCGCTTTTGTTTGGATGTGTTGGGGCAGCAGGGGCGCTCCCTAATTTATAATAGGGCAGTGTGGTTTGGATGTTGGGTGCACAGGATAGCTCCCCATAGTTTATTTAGAGGGAGCTGTTGTTTGATGGTTTTTGGATCAGCAGGGTCGCTCCCATAGTTTATAATAGGGCCTGTGGTTTGGATGTGTTGGGGTCACAGGAAACTCTCCCTATAGTTTTTTTAAGAGGCAGCTGCGTGTTTGGATGCAGCAAGGGGGCGCTCCCTATAT
>JAODAL010084003.1:0-11062 GCA_025379985.1 Phyllomedusa bahiana
TGGGTCTTTTTAAAGTTTCCTTCCTAATAGGGGGGAATTTAAAAACCTACCAAAGGAGGTTTTACCATTTAAAATGGACACTTATAAAACTTTTTTTTCATTTCTAATTTTTTTTGGAAAACTCAAAATACACTTTTTTTGAGGTACAATTTCGTGAAGGGGGCCAAAATGGGCACCAATTTCCATTTGGGGCTCAAAAGGATGGGATTTTTTTACCTAGTTGGGAAATTTATAGGAAAAGTGGTGAAAAGGGGAGGAGTCAAAAATTTATTTGTGGTTAAAAAATAAACAGAGGGGATTTTTGCCCGGGGGAAGATGAAAATTTTATGCTGTAATGGGCGGAAAAAAAAAAAAGGGGAAAGAACACTCATCAGGGAAGACATCATGGTGGCGGGACAGATGGAGAAGAAAAGGGGAAGAGAAAAAACTCCCATTTGAGATTAATTTTCCCCGTGGGGTCCCGCTTTTAGGGGTTTATTTTACTTCTTTTTGAATCAGGGGCTGAAAAACATGTGGGTGGGACCTGACTACCGGGGGTTGGTTGGGGGGTTTTTTAGGGGAAGGGTTTTTTTCTTAAAGTATGCAGTGGGGGGCTTGTCCCGATTTTAAAGCAAGTGCAAAAACCTGACTTTTGATGAGAGGGTTTTTCTGCCCACATTTTTTTTTTCTTTCAATTTTGTAGGGGGCCCCTCACACAGAAACGGGTTTGGTTTTCATTTTGATTTCGTTTTTTTTTTGTGCAGAAAATTTTACAGCTTAACTCTCGCCCCTTTCTGCAAAAAAAACCACCAAAAACACATATAAAAACGCACCCAGAATGCCTTGGGGAAACACCCTTAAAAAGGGGTTTTTGTTTTTTTTTAGAAAGTGGCGAGGTTAAAAAAACAAGGGGCATTTTTTTTTTTAAACCGGGGTATTGTAAAGTTGGGGTGGTGGGGGGGTTTTTGCCAGGGCGATTTTTAAATTCCCCGACCGGGGCCCCGTCTGACATGATACTTTTGGTTTTTCTGTCAACCCCCCTTAAAACCCCGCTTAGAGTTGGTGGCAAAACAACATCTGCTTCCCAAAAGGGCCCTTGTTTACAATTTAAGGGGCTCAAACGGTGTGATGGAGCCAAAGGACGTCCACCTTTTTTGCCTTTTCTGTGACTCCCTTTTAGTCCCCTTCCCGTTACAAGCTGGGTGATAAAATTTTTGGGGGAAAAACTAAGCTAGTGGGCCCCTTTTGTCTGAGAGGTTTCCCCGCTTGAAAAAACCCGCAATGGTGAGGTACTGCCCGCCCCAATTGAAAAATGTTTCTTGGTCTCATTATTTCAAAATGTTTACAGCATGAAGAGAAGGGGGTATTTTTTATCCCAATTCCCAAAACGATCCCCTAAATTTTTGGGTAATTAGGGGTCAAAAACCGGGTTTGGGAAAAGTTTTCCAAACAACTCATTGTTTTGAATCAGCAATTTGGGAAAAAATTTCGAAAACACTGAACAGTTAAACATTGGCATTCCCAAAGTTAAAGGGGTTTTAAACCCTTTAAAGTATTCGTGCCTTTTACTAATTCTAAAGAGATTGAATTTTTTAAACCAGGGGCGAGCCTTTTCCCCTCAGCAAAGGGGATTTTCTCCGCAGGGGGCGTGTCTCTCCTAACTGAAGAAACCCGTGACATCATACTGTATTGGCACAAAAAAGGGGGCGATCTGCAGCCTCCGCGTGTTCTCCTTGTTTCCCGCAGACCTTTTCCTTTTCCAGCTCCACAAGGTCCTTGCAGGGGGAAAACCAACAAAAAACAGCCGAAAAAGATTTAAACGCCCGTTAGGAAGCACACTTTCCCCCCCCCCCCCCCCTTTTCCCTTTTCAGGCAGGGGAAAAGAAAGCCGTGTTAAAAAGGAGGGGAAAAACAAGACAAAAAACTGTGTTTTAAAAAGGGCCCATTGAGTTAAACATTCATTAAAAAAATCAAAAAAACCCCTTTGGCGGGGGATGAGTAAAAGCCAGCACCCCCCACCCAAAACTGGTTTTTTACCCTTTTGGGGGGGAAAAAAACAATTTTAGAGGAGAGTAAACACAAAGGGGACTGTAGAAAAGGGCATTTTTTTTCCTGGGTTTTTAAGCAAAACCTGCGCCTCCCCGTGGCCCGGGTTTCCCCCTGTCTTACGCGGATGCGATTTAGGGGCAGCGTTCCGCCACTTTCAGCTGCCCCCGCATGGGGGGGCGGGCAAGGGCGCGGTTGGGGCCGCTGTAGGCTTTTCCGGGCGGGACCGCTCGAAAACTTCGAGGCTTTTACGATCGCGAGCGGCAAATCACGGCCATTGCAGCGCCGGCACTCCGACATCAGACCTAGTTTTTTTTGGTCTAAATGCTCCGGCGGAGCAAGTGAAGCAAGAACGAACATGCGGGGGAACGATAGAAGACGCACAGAAATCTCAGCGCTCCACGCCATGGATAGGTTTTCCGAAAAAATCGCCTTTATAAAGGCTAAAACATTAAAAAAAACCAAACCTTAAAAAAAAAAAAATACATTAAAAAAAAATCATTTTCCCAAAAAAATCTAGAAGGCCTACACAGGAATTGGGAAATTTTGGAAATCATTTTTTTTCTTTTTTTCTTTCACCCAACATTGACCCTTTGGGCAACAAAAATAAAGAAATAAACAGATTTTAAATTGATTTAATATTTTTTTTTCGTTACCCCCATTTTATTATTCTTTTATAACACATGGGGACAACTTCTATATCTTATCTTTTGATTTCGCCATGTACTTTTTTATTTCAGATTGCTTAAAAACCCATAGGACGTCGCCGCTCTCCCATTGGTCCAAATAACCACCCTTTTTTTAACTTAGCCAATCACAAGCTCATTTGGGAATTTTTTTCCCCCAAAACTCTGAGAAAGTACTCGCGCTCTGATTGGCTAAGCGGGACGAGCCCCTCCCGCTTAACCAATCGCTCTTTTCTGCCTTTTTACGTATTTTGAACTGTCCCCCTTTGATTTTGTTGTTTCTAACGGTCCCTGTCGCTCCATTCTGATTGGTTGGTTTATGCCGACCAAGAGAAACGCTTACAGTTTTTGAATTACGTATTTCCCGGCAATTCTCAATCCCAATTCCCGATGTAGCGCCGGTCTCGGCGACAAACGCGTTTTTTAGTTTTTTTTATTAATGTATTTTTTATAAAGGTTTCAGCGCTTTATCTATAATGTTTTACACTTAATAAAATGATTTTTTATTCATACTCCATGCCACAGGGCGCTAAGTCCGAATTGAAATTGCGCCGACCTCCATAACACAAGGGGAAAGTACTCGCGCTATAGGGCGGGGATCCAAACCCCCCCCGCCAGCTCAGCCAATCACTTTTTCCTTTTTTACTGTATTTGAACTGTCCCGCCTTTGTTTTTGATTGGGTCAAAATTTCCCCAAGGGATATAATGGGTCTTTGTCGCTCCAAAATCTGTTTGGGTGGGCAGAAGCCACCTCAGAGTAGCTTAAACAATTTGAATTTTACTGATTTCCCAGCAATTTCTTTTTAATGCAATTCCTTATGTAGCGCCGTCCTCGCGACAAACGCTTTTTTGGGGGTTTTCATTGATTTTTTTTTAAAAAATGTTTGAGCTTTTTTTTCCTAAGGCTATGTTCAAAGGGTTTAATTGCGGGACTAATTTCGCCCCCAATTACCCTGTGGACGGGGGCGGGGGGGGGACGGGGGAGAAGCGGGGGGGCCGGCACTTCGCCCCGGGCCAAGACATCACTGCAGGGCGCAAAACCCCAGAAAGTGCATGTCAATTACCCCCGCCCGGGCGGATTCGCCGGGCGGGCAGAGGAACGAATCCTAGTTCTCTAGAAACTGTAATTTTACCGTAATGAAGGGCCCTTTTTGGGCCCCTAATTGGGCACTTTGGCGCGTAATTACGGACCGAAATACGGGCCCATTTTAACCTTTTAAAAATGGCCAAAAATTTTACAACAAAAAAAAATATTTTTTTATTCATACTCCATGCCGCATGGCGCTGAGAGCGGAGATTTCATTTCGCCCATCTCTCCATAGACTACAAAGGAGAAGTACCGCCTCTATTGCTGGGAACCAAGCCCCCCTACTCAACCAATCGCTCTTTCAAACATTTTTACGTATTTTGAACTGTCCCCCTTTGATTTTTGATTGGTCAATAGTTCTCCATAGGTTTAATGGTTCACTGTCGCGCCTTCCCCATTGGCCAGATAGCCAAGCCCCCCTAGCTCAACCAATCAGCTCTTTCAGCATTTTACTGTATTTTGAATGTCCTGGGTTTTATTCGATTGGCAATAGTTTCTCCATAGGGTTTTAATGGTTCACTGCGCCCTATTCTGATGGGCCGGGTTTCGCTGACCAATGAGAATAGCTTTCAGAATTTTTAATTACTGTATTTCCCGGGAAATTTTAAATATCCGAATTTATAAGTTGCGCCCTTCTAGATTTTGGAAATGATTTATTTTCATTTTTGAGGTTTTAGCTCTTTTCTGAAATTTTTCCCCCGCCTTTATAAAGGGGATTTTTTTTTTTCATTTAAAACACCACGGGCAGTTAATATTTCTCGCGTTTTTTCCCCCTTCCCCCGAACGGAACACATCTTCGTGCAAACCTTCTCGCCAAGTCCCGACGCACCCCTACACTGGCAGGCGCGTGAAAATTTTCCCCGCATTATGAGCGCACCCCTCGGACGGGGGAAAAGAGGCGCAGCCCCCCCCACTGCGCCCCACACACTGGCGAGGGGGACTTTTCCCCGCATGAAATAGTGCACTCCCTCGGGGGCAACAAGCCCAGCCCGCACTGCGCCAACCCCCGCACTGGCCCCCCACACTGGCGAGGCGCAGGGTTTTTTCCCAAAAAACCCGCATAGAGTGCACTACTCGGGAGGGAATAAAGGGGCCAGCCCCGCATGCCCTAAGCCCCCGCACTGCGCCCCAAACACGCGCGGGGGTTTTTAAACTGGGATGTAGAGCGTCCCCATGCCGACATAAATCACCCAAAAATTTCACGGGAAAACCAGGGGAAAGGTGCGCCCTACGTGGCGAATTCATATTGTCGCCCACTTTGCAGCCACCCAATCACACGCAGGGGCGGCCGGGGCATTTCCTGTCGGGGGCGTTCTCAACACAAATAAATGTCATCGGGCCAATCAATGCGGGGGGCTGCCAGGGGGGGAAATTTCGTCCGGGGCGTGTTTCAACTACCCAAATCACAGCAGAAATAAAAACAGATGCACAGAAAACTATATCTACATCTAAGTACTTGGGGAATGAAAACCCAAAATTTACAAAAGGCTTATTTTTACGTCCCCAAAAACTGAGATCTGATCTTGTAGGAGAAAACCCCTTTAAGAGAGGGTCTCATTTAGTCTTTGAAAAAAATTTCAAGAAATTTAAATTTCATGCTAAAATTTTTTTCTGAAAAAAGCTAAATATTCCTAACTTTTTTTAGTGAAAAACAGTAAAACTGAGAGACAAATACACATGAAAAAAAGTCTAAACCTGGGAGCAGGTTACAAACTGCTAAAGGGGTCAAAAAATGAATCAGCATGAAATCACAGCCTAAATTTTTTTAAAATTCAATTTACTAACATATTAAAAAAGATTTGTAGCTGTCAAAAAAAGCAAAACTTTAATTTTTAAACCTAAATGCAGCTTCTTCCATGTTAAATAATAGAAACTAATCTGCCATCTACCTGGATTGTAGGCAGGGTTGATTAGGAGTTTTGAAATCTCTCCTACAGGCATTCAGAGATATAGTTACAGGCTGATAGCATCTGCAAATCTAAGGGTTATTGGTAAGGCAAACAAAGCAAGATTAGCTTCTTGATATCCTGGCAGCAAAATTTTGCCAACCAAGGTCCTACCAGATTACGTGACTGTTATTATGACTGTTTGTTGTTCTCACGCAACCTGGGCCAGAGCATATTGTGAAAAAAAAAAAAAAACGAGAGCAAAGCTTCCTTCTTTCTTCCAGAAGGTAAAGACATTGCAAATGCCTGCAAGAGTCACCAGCAAATAGAGACAGCCTGGAGGAATGATGGGTGTGTGATAGGAATTACAAGTGGGGGAGGGCAAGGCAAGGACTAACATGAAGAGTACACAACATCCTTTTAAAGCTGCAAGAACACTTCATATTTGTATTAGCAACACAGCAGCACTGACTGTGCGGAATAAGCCTTGATTTATTACAGTTTATTAGGGTTAAGGTTAAACCTAAATCACTAAGGCTAGGTCTACACTGCAGCGAACAAAAAAACGACCTGAAAACCAGGGCAAAAAAACTTCATTAACGGAGCAAAACTGCGGAAAAAAAAATCCTTTTTTTGCACGATTTGCGTTTTTTTTTTGGGGGAATTTTTTGGCACAATTTTTGGTGAGATTTGGGACAATTTTTTTTTGCCTTTTTATTTCAAAATGCAAGCATATTTTCCATGGCTTCTGCAAAAAAAAGCATTTAAAAAATGCCTAAAAGCCAAAAAAAACGATTTTTTGTGCAGTGGAACAGTCTTAGGGTATGTTCAACGGGTTAACTCGGGGCTAATTTTCGCCCCCAAAATTTCGCCGTGTGGACGGGGGGGGGGGGGGTCGGGGGGGGGAGGGGGCCGCACTTTGCCCCCATTACTGAATTGCCGCGGGGCCCATACGCCGCTAGTAAATTCACATTCATTATCTCCCCGCCCGGCGGTTCGCCCGGGGGGGAAGGAGATAATCCTATTCTCTATGAGAACTTTAATTACCGTAAAGAAAAGGGGGCCGTTTTCGGCCCGTAATTGCCCCCACTTCGGCCGCGTAATTACGGACCAAATACGGCCCATTTTTTAAGCCCCTTGAAATAGCCTTAGGGGACTTTAAAGGGCCACACAGCAAATTTAAAAATGGCATCCAAAATCCAACGGGATTTAAACACGCGTTTCTTTGGTTTGTGCAAAAACCGTTGGGGCTGTTTTCAGAATTCCCCCTCGGGGCCCGTAAAATTGACTTAGGGAATTAAAGAAATCGGTTTTCAAATCCCACAGTTTAAAAAACCGGCTGTGTAACCACGGGGGCCCAAAAACATTGGTTTTTTTTAGATTCTAAATTCCGAATCAGCTTAAAAATCCGACTGTAATCCTGTGCTGTGTAGACATAGCCTAAACCTTACAAAGTCATAATACAAATTATTTTCCATAAACCAGTTCCTGACTGAGCGGTTTACCCTCCTTCCTGACCTGGCACATTTTCCTATTCATTAGTATATGTGGGTTTGAACCATAGTTGCCAACTTTTGAAAAAAAAAAAGGGGGAAAATCGGGGAATTTATGGGCGGGGGCGCTTTGCGCGCCGTGGCAAAAATTCGCAAGCACGCCCAACTTGCGGGATCCACACCCCCCTTTAAAAAACCACACCCTCCCCAACTGCACAACGGCTTGAAAAACCAGGTAATCCCTTAAGCCGGTAGTAGCCCCCCATAACCAGGATGCCCCTTACACAGGTAGATGCCCCCCTTTTAGCCAAATAATGCCCTCCTGTAGCCGGGAGATGCCCCCCATTTTTTTTTTCCAGGGAGGGCCCCCCCTTGTTTGCCAGGTAGATGCCTCCCTGTTGGGCCCGGTAGACCCCCTCGTTGGCCAGGGAGATCCCCCCTGTTGGCCAGGTAGGCCCCCATTTTAGCCAGGGATGCCCCCATGCCCCCATGTTTGCCGGAAGTGCCTCCATTGTTTTTTCCCGGAACCCCCCCATTTTAGCCAGGGGAGTGCCCCCATTGTAGCCAGGTAGTACCCCCTTTGTACCGGAGTGCCCCATTGTTGCCAGGTAGGCCCCCCCATGTACCAGGTAGTGCCCCCCATTTAGCCCGGATGCCCCCTCCTGTTGCCAGGTAGGCCCCCCTGTTACCAGGATGCCCCCCCCTTGTTAGCCAGGAGTGGCCCCCTCTGTTTCCAGTATTGCCCCCCCCTTGTAGTAGGAAAAAAACCCCCCCTTTTGCTAATAAACCCCCCATTGTAGCCAGGTAACCCCCCCTTTAGCCCAAAAAAGGCCCCCCCCCATTGTAGCCAGGAGTGCCCCCCCATTGTTACCAGGGGAAGGGCCCCCCATTTTTTGCCACGTAGGCCCCCCATTGTTAGCCAGGTAGTTCCCCTCTTTTGGGGCCCGTATTGCCCCCCCTTTTAGCTAGTAAACCCCCCATTTAGCCGGGTAGACCCCCCATTGTACCAGGTATGCCCCCCATTTTTTAGCCGATTCCCCCCATGTACCGGGTTTGCCCCCCTTTGTTACCAGGTAGTGCCCCCCATTGTTAGCCAGGTAGTGCCCCCCTCTGTTCCAGTATTGCCCCATTGTAGCCAGGAAACCCCCCCCTTTGTACCCAGTAACCCCCCATTGTACCCAAACAGTGCCCCCCTAAAAAAAAATAAAAATAAAAAAATAAACCACTTACCTACCAGGCCCGCAGAGGGGCCCCCCCCCCTCCTGACATCTCCTCACATGCACAGGGGAAGTATAAAAGGGCACGTCCTTCCCTTGGCCTGACAGTTTTACGGCGCACAGGGGGGCGCCGGACATACAGGGGAGGAGCAGGGGGGACATCCCTCCTCCCCCCCTGCCACGAGGTTCCGGGTGGTTAAAGGGGGGCGCATGCCCCTTCACCCGCCTTGGGAAGGGACCGGCGGCGCCAAGTAGCGCACCACGCTACCCCGCGCCGGGGTCTTTTAAAGGACCCCGCCGCCAGCAGGCGGCGGGGGGAATGCCAACACCCCCCGGAGGGCGGGGGGGGGCCCAAATAGGGGGGACCCCCCCGCCAAAAAAACGGGAGGTGGCATTAGGTTTGAACCAAAAGTCCCCACAGTACGGTTTCAGCCGGATTTACAGTCGGTTTTTTGGTTTGAAAGTTGTCGAAACGGGCTGACAACGACTCCAGGAAAACCGTGCGGTTCCCACGCAAGGTTTTCCGGGACGGTTTTTTACCCGCTGGGGGTCCGAAAAACAAAGAACATTTTTTAAATCCCCCCGGGTTTTTCGGGCGGAAAAATGAACATGTGGGGCGAAGGAGGAGGCTTGAATCCACAAACCAACCCCCCTGCATGCCAAAAAACGGGCCCAAAAAACCGGTCGGGATTTTAATCAGTTAGATGGGCCGTTTAGGTTTCCAAAAACACTGTCCAAACACAGTCAACACGGCGTGGATCATACCTTTAGGGTATTTCACATGGTTTAACTGCGGGGCTTCGGGAGTCACCTGATAGCGTGTAACCCCGGGGGCGCGGGGGGCGGCAGAAACCTCCCTAGACAGCTTACTGAAAAAGTCAATTATCCCCCCCGTACAAATGATCGGATATACGCTCGGGGAAGGAGGCGTAATCCAAGTTTCAAAAGAAACGTGGATTCCCATAATGATTGGGGCGCATTTCCTCGTATTAAGCACAGTACGCTCAAATCGTAAATTGGACCGGGGAAGGAATTTTTCCCTAAAATTAGGACAATTGGTTCTACCTCAGGGGTTTTTTTACCTCCCGGTCAACCAAAAGCACAATAGGTGAACTGGAGGGACTTCTGTCTTTTTACAGTCCCACAAACTATGTCACAAATACGGGGATTTTAAATAAACCTTTTCCTGCCTTCTGACTGAGAGACTTCTGGCGTTAAAACAGCTGGCTCCCCACCCCTTATACAATTCAGTCCTAAAATTTCCTCTCTTCCCCCTTTCCCAGTTGGCTCAGAAAAGATATTGTGCTTTGTTTGAATTGCAAAAACAGTGATCCAGCAGGTTTGACATCACCATGCCTTTCCCACAAAAGCTCCACTCATTGAAACAAAGATCTGCTTTTCTAAAGAGCGTAGACCTACAATGTACTCAGTTTAGAGTTTTTTTCCCACAGCACAGGGTCTTAGTTCAAATCCCCAGGGAAAAAAACCTATGTTTTTTTTTTCTCTTTTTCCATGCACATACTTTGTTCAAGCTCCTTTTTTATTTTTTTGCACTGTTTGTCTAATTATAAAGGATACAAGGAAAAATGTAGAATGACAGCAGCGGGTTCCCAAAAACTCTCAGCATGAGACTGTGTTATTAGGCGAAACAGACTGACATAGCGCCGAAGGAGAGGTGATATCTAGCATGTGGGCCAGGACTGAGGAGCTCCGCCTGGTTTATCCTTGGAACGACGTAAACAATGGATCCAAAGGAGCAGCTAACAAAAACTGCAGAATTTAAAAATAAAAATGGTGGAAATTTGTTAAATTTCATTTTCAAGCTCCCCCATCAATTTTTCTTCATGGCAAAAACCCCTTTAACGACCACCATCCAGACATTTGAAGCAATGGATGGTCCCTCAAAAAATTAAAGCACCAAAAAAATTCAGGTTTTAAAAAAAGGGTTTTCCATTATTTAAAAAAATTTTTTACCAATTTTGGGGGAAAAAAAATAGAACAAAAAAAAATTTTACTTTTTTGTGAACCCGCTCTATTCCGCCCACGTTTTTCATTTACTTCCCGCCAATGTAGTCATGTTTTAATTTGGGCACATAAACCCCAGCCAATCACTGGCCTAACATGCTCAATGAAGTGGGCTAACAATGTGACATTGCTGTCCACACCAGGCCGGGACGACGGTAGGCCAAGGGAGGCGACCCTGGCGCCACCTCTGTCTATCCCTAAGGGGCCCCCAGGGCCCCGACCCTCGCCGGCTCCAGCCCTGCCGGGGCCTGAAGCCCCGGGCCGGGGACCGCTTTTGCGGAGCAGAGAGCAAGCGCTCCCTGCCCCGCAGACATGACGGGCCCCCCCCGGAGGATCGCTGGATCCTCCGGTGAGCTGCGGGGCCCACACAGCGGTGGCCCCCGGGTCCCAAGCGCTGAGGACCCGCCGCGGGCCCCCTGCGCCTCAGCCGGGACGTCCGATAAGTATTCATCCGACCTGCCCCTCCTCGGGCCAAGCGCGTCACAGGCCGTGTCCCAAAGCTGCCGGAGGACTCCGCGCTGGAGGGGGGGCCCAAAGGGGGCGCCGCCCGGGCAGCAGGTAAGTATAATTTGTTGTTTTTAAAAGCCCGCCGCGGCCCCCATATCCCCTGCGCCCCATAATGCCTGCCTGCGGCCCCCTAAAA
>JAODAL010084004.1:0-11061 GCA_025379985.1 Phyllomedusa bahiana
AGGAAGGGAGCCAGGAGCGGAGTTTAAGGGCCCCTGGTCTTCACCGGAGCCCGCTGCAAAGGGGATTGGACTTTGATGCGGGGACCCCCAGGTCCCTCCCCCTGACGTGGCTACCTGCGGTGACAGCGAGGTGCAGGACAGGAACATAGGAAAACATATGCAGGGCAGGTAAAAACGTACACAGGAACAAAGTAGGTACATCAGGATAAAGCAGGTACTGAACAGGTGACATGGCAGGTTTACAGCGGGTTAGGGAACAGGTGCCAAGGCAGGACACAGGACGGGTGCAGAGACATCAGACATGACAACGGGGGACAGACAGACGGTCAGGAGCTCAGATGACAAAGAGACTGGACCAGCATCTCCAGGGTTAAATCCAGAGACAGGCAGGCGCTCAAGATGGACTCAGCAAGACTCAGCATGAGACTGCAATCGACTGACCCAGAGCAAAGGCAGGAACTTCCTCTTATAGCCAGAGGTCACAGGTCAAGAGGAAGCAGACAGAGACAAGAAAACCTATAAAGGCAGGAAGCTGCAGTGCGTGCACCCTAGGAGGCACAGAAGCACACACAGGACCCCAGGAAGCCACAGGACAGGAGAGGACAGGCAAGTACTAGGAAGGCACAACACGAAAGGCGGTCCGGGGGCAGAGGATCGCGGCGTGATCCGTGACACAGGTACTCCCCAATAAGGCAGCACATATTAACATCTCTGCTTCCTGAAGACAACGTCCAAAAGTTGTGTGGGCAGGGAAAAACCCTGTGGCCAGGGTTCTGGTGCCAACTCCCAGAAATGGTCCCATTGAAAATGAGATAAAGAATCTGCAATGGATTATTCCACCCCAGAATATAACACCACAACCCACGGTATAAGGGTGAGACATCTCAACACGGATGCTGCAAAAGACGAAAAACCCAAAGGGAAAGAGGATGCCGACAAGCTATTAATGGCTTGCTCAACACCCAGGTTATCACAAAAAAAAAATCTAACCTTTTTGTTCCGGATCGTTCATCCCATATCTCCACGCTACAATGATTGGAAAAAGTTCCAGTAAAGCCAGATTCTTAACCAAGCCCAACTCAAATCACTCCTAGGCCATTGCTAATGCCCCACTCCCCTTTTTTTTTTAAGCACCAAAACCTTATTTCCTGCCGAATCCTAAAAATTTTTAAATCGCAACTTTAGTAAACCACTTCCCCAATGAAAAGGGGAACCGGCCGTTGTACCGCCCAAAACAATTGGGCCCCACCCTTAAGTCGTCTTAAAAGCTTCCAGTTAATAATAAAATGAGGGGGTTTTCACCCCTAGAAACGTCCCGGAAAAAGCGCCTAAAAAACCCCCCCACCTCAAAGGCATGAAAATGAGGAATTTTTCCCAAAGGGGAAAGAGCAGGGGGGAAACTTTCTCCCCTCCCCTTTCATGCTTTACCTCCCCCAATTTAACTTTCCCCATTTTTTTGGGGGAATCAAGCAGATTCCCAAAAAAGTTAAGGCCGTAGTCGGGCTTCCTCTTTCTGGACCCAAAGGGAAAACCCCCAAAACATTCCCCCCCCCCCAATGCATCTCCGAAATAAAATTAAACAAGCTTTTTCAACCTGCTGGACCAATTCATGGGAAATCATCTAAGTAATGGATGGTAGATGTATCACCCGCCACGTCTTGTACTACCCATTCCAAAACGCCTCATAGTAGGCACAGGAAATAGAGTAGCCCATGGGCAAACGATGATCAACAAAATACGCCCTGTTCCAAAAAAAAAACCAATAACTTCAAGCAACCCATGGACTGGTAAAAACAAAAAAGGGCTTCAAAAACCATTTTTCCCATTCAACCCCCCCGATGACCCATGGGGGAAAAAACAAATGATGAATAAAAAATACCTGTTCGGTTTTTTTTTTAAAAAAAGGGACCCCCAACAGAGAAAAAATAAAAATCCGGCACAGTTTAAAAAAGGGGAAATTTGGACCACCACCCCCCCAAATTTCCCCCCTGTTTTTCATAAGTAGACACAACCTTCTTGGCCCCCAAGGCGCCCAAAAAGTTTCCCAAACAAAAAAGGGGGTTTTTCAGGGGACCGCTCACCCGGGGAGCGGGAGGGGGGATCCATGGTACGCTAGGGTTGGCGTAACCGGGCCCCGGGGGAAAACGGATTCAAAGGGGGCCCCCTTGTTTTTCCCCGGAGCCCGCCGCAAGGCAGGACGGGCTTTGCTGCGGGGAATCCCCCGGGTTTCGCTCCCCCCGACCAGGACCCAGCGGTGGGGGCCAAGCGGGGGTGAGGGTGGGCACAGGAACCCCCGGACGGGGAACTTGAATGGGGCGGGGAACGGGAAAGGGCAGGACGGGGGGACGGGGGGGAAAAGGACCCAGGGGACGTTGGGATCAGAACAGTCAAGGAAACCCCGGGAAAAAAGCAAAACTAACGTTGCTAACGCAGGGACCCCAAAAATTTGGGCGGGGGAGGGCGGGAAAGGGGGGCTTTACCTATAAAGCCCAAAGCTCAAAGGCCATAGGGGGAAAAGGGGGAGAAACCAATTAGGGCGGGCCCCCTTTAAAAATCTAAGAAGCGCTCGCGCGGGGCCCCACTAGGGGGCCGGGGGGGAAATGCGGGGCAGAACATACCTGCTCATGGCGCGAAGGAAAGCTGGATGCAGCCAGGTAAAGTAGTGGCGCAGCGAAAGCTGGGGTGGCGGCCCTAGGGCCGGACCCCCGGGGCCGGGGGGCACGGGGGGTGGCGCACGGGGAGCGCAAAGGGGGACCGGGGGGCGTTACAGTCCCCCCCCCCTTAGGGCCCCTTCTTCAGCCCCCGGGATCTATAAAAAACTTTGGTTTGAGAGGGGGAGCTTTGTGTTTTCTTGAGGCTCCCGGGACCTCCCCGGGCCCTACCCTTCAATCCACGAGGTAAAAAAATTTTGCCTCTAGAAACGTTTCATGCCAGGATTTTTTTAAATTCGAAAAAAATTTTTTTATTAGGGGGTTTGCGGCAACGGGAAAACCACTTTGCGGGGAATCCCGATTGGAATTGGGGGTTTTCCCAAGGAAAAGGAAAAATAAAAATGTTTGGGGGAGCGGGGGAGGGAGGCCAAGGGATTTTGGTAGGATCCCGGGGTTTAAAATCTGTCTAGAACGCGAAAGGCCCAAGTTTGCGTGGTGAAAACCCTTTAAAACTAGGCCTGGTGGGGGATGTGTTTGGAGGAGAGCCAAATTTTTTTTTCCCCCAGGTTGGTAAGTAGGGGGGCGCTCTGCGCTTTTTGCAGTTGCCCTTTAAAAACCGGGGTGGGCCGCATGACAAAAAATTTTAGACGGGTGAGTCCCCAAATTTGGGGAAAAGCCCCGTACTAGGCGTTGGCACGGGAAATTTTTCAGAAAAAGGCAGACATGGGGGGAAAGGGACGAGGATGTTAACCAAAAACCACAAAGAAGGGAACCCCCCTGAGGACTCATAGTGTGGTTTTTGTAGGGGAACTCCGGGCCCAAAGGGAGCAGAAAAAACCCAATCGTCTTGCCGGGCAGAAAAAAAAAGGGCGCGGGTGGGTTAAACCGGGAAAACCTGGTTGACCTTTCCATTTGGGCCCATTAATGGGGGGTGAAAAGAAAGATGAAAACCCAAAATTTAACCCCCCCCGGCAGAGAGCACGGGCCCACGCCAAAAGGGCGAGAGGTGAATTGTACTCCTCAAACAAACGATGTTAAAGGAAACCATGCAAAGGAAGATGTTTTTTAAAAACAATGAAGCAGTTGTGGACCCAAAGGGAAGGGGGGCCGGGCCCAGGGGTGGGAAAGGGCCCCCATTTTGGGAAAAGGGTTTCCCCCACGCCCCCGGGACAACCGAAACCCCTTTGGGATTTTTGGGAGATCATCACAAAGCCCCATAGGGGTGGGGCTCCTTTGGTGTTTCGGGTACGAAGGGAAAACAGAAAACCCAAACGGGTTTCAAAGGGACGAAGCTCTTATTTGGGGCAAAAATTGGGGCCAAGCAGCCACGAAACCCTTTGGGGACATCCAGTGAAAGGGAGGGCCACCAGTAAGGGGATTTTGCGATGGGGCCCGGAGAGATTTTACATAGCCAGAAAGCCCGGCCATTTTGGGGGGCGGCCCCCCGGGACAAAATGTTTTTTTTTCCTCAGGGGGGGACCACAAAGGTCTTACCGGGAAAAATTTTCCCGAAACCTTACGGGTGCGGCTTTAACCAGGGTTCGGGGGGGATCATGTACTTTGGTTAAAGATTCAGAGTGGGAAAGGCAATTTTTCCCGGGGAAACAGAGCATCGGCCTTGAGTTTTTTTTTCGGCGGGCCGGGAAAAGGGGGGTTTTAAGGGAAAAACGGAGGAGAAAAAAAGGGCCCAACCGGGCCTGTCGAGGAAATTCAAACGGTGCGTTGGGGTTTAAAACGGGTTTTTTAAAGCCCCTTAAGATGGTCACAGGAGGGTTAAAGCGCCCCCCAGAAGATCCCCGCCATTCACCCAAAGGGCCCAAAATTTTTGATCGCCAGAAGTTCTCTTTTCCCCAAAGGAGTATTTTTTTCACCGGGAAAGAAGGTCTTTGAGAAGAAACCAAGGGGAAGAAATTTTTTCCCTTTGGGATTCTTTTGTAGAAAAGGGCACCTTTCCCGTCCGACTGAGGACCATCAACTTCCAGAAAGAAAGGGGCTTCAGGGTTTGGGCGGTGAAGCACAAGGGGGGAGGGAAGGCTGCCTTTTTAAACCCGGGGAAAAGGGGTCCCTTTTTTCCCCCGAGGGGCCATAGCCCAGGGGTTTCTGCCTTCGGTTTAGAGCGACAATAGGAGCTAAAGAGCGTGGAAAAATGTTGGAAAAAATTGGCGGTAATATTTTGGGGAAAAACCCAGAAAACCCCTGGGTAGCTCGGGAAAACGAAAAGGGGGGGGGCCAGTTCAAACTGGCCCAAGATTTTTCAGGATCCAAATTTGAAGCCTTGCCCGAGAAAAAAAGAAACCCCGGAATGGTAAAAAAAAAAAAAAGGTTCGTTTTAAAAAAGACACTTCTCCAATTGGCGTAAGAAAGTTGCGTCTAAGGGGGGGGAGGAAAAACCAACCCAAAAATGAGCCCAGGGGGGATTTTACATCCGGGGGATTTGATCAAGATGTCGCCCCAAATAGACATAAACAGTGGGAGAGAAAGGTTTTCCGGAAAAATTCTTTTTCGAATTTTGAAATTCAGGGGGGATTGCAAAGGCCAAAGGGGATGACAAGAATTCAAAATGCCCTTTGCGGGGGTTTTAAAAGGGGTTTCCACCGTCCCCCTCGCGTATACGGATAAGTTGTAACCCCCCCGGAGATCGGAGCTTGGAGAAGGGGCTGTGGCCCCTGGATCCTATCGAAAAGGGGGTTTTTTGGGAACAACGGCAAGGGAAGATTTTTGATAGTGTTTTTATTGAGGCCTGAAAGTCAAGCACGGTTTGCAAGGACCCATCTTCTTCTCGAAAAAAAAAAAGAAAACCAGCCCCTGCGGAGGTGAAGACTTGGGATTTAAAGCCCTTTTTCCCAAATTTTTTGATTTTACGCCGACATTTTTGGCCTCATTTCCGGCCCGGGGAAAAGGGGGCACATCCACGGGGGGGGGTAGATCCGGGGCTCTATAGGGGCAATTTATAGGGTCGGTGGGAGGAAGAAAAATTTTAAACCCGTTTTTTTGCAGAAAAACGTCCGCCAAAATCCCCGGGAAGGGGCAGGAAGACCCGATGTTTGCAGGGAAAGGGTGGAAGAAGGGTAGAAAGGGACCCCCCAAAAAAGTTTTGGGGGACGGGGTGGGCCCCAAAAAACTGGAAATGGCACCGGGGGGCCCCAACGGTTTACTTGCCCGTTTCCCCGGGGCAAAAGATGGGGCTTTGGCCCGAGCCAAGGAAAACCCCAAGAGGGGGAAATAAAAAGCGGGAGCATGGCAAACAAGGAAAGAATCTTTCCTGATGGGAGTACTCCAAAAACGCAACTTCAAAAGGGCCGCGTTTGGGTGCCGGGTGGTACAGGAAGGACTTTTCCATTTACGAAGAAACGGAAAAAAGGGGTTGTCCAAGGGAAAACACTGGGGAAACCGGGGGCCTTTTCCCCCAAAAGAAAGGGGGATTAATTTTCCCGGGGGACCCCAGATTTCCCCAAAAGGGGGCAACCGAAGGCAAGAACCGGGGGGAAGTTAGGGCGACCATCCCTGGTCAATGGCGGAAAGGAAAATTCCGTGCCCAGGGGTTTGCCTCCCACGAAACCTAGGCTCTGGGAGTTTCCCGGACGCAGGGGGCACTCCCCACGCAATGATCTTTGGGCACCCCAGTAAGGCAGAGTCCTTGGTTGCCCCGGCGAGTCCCTTTTCCCCCCTCCGACAGGGGGGCCCCATCAATTGCTGGGGGCCCCAAACCCGATTGGATCAGGGACAGGCGCGGGGGGGGGTGGAAGACAGGTGCAAGGCGAGGACTCCCACGGGGGGGATAATTCCCCCTTAAAACCGAAAACCCCCTGTTACGTTTTTGAGAAAAGGGTATCGTTCGGGTGGGCCAAAGGGGGATGAGGTCCTCCAGGTGGTGGGCAGGTCCAAAGCCCCCCTAGGGTTTATCCTTAATACGGGGCCGGCCAACCCCCCCCAGAAGGTTGCGACCAGGGCCCCGGTTTTTTCCAGGACAACTCCTTTGGGATAGAGTCCGGAATTGGACAGCAAACTGTCCCAATGAGGCGTCACCCTTTTTGGGGGACGAAGAAGGGGAAAAGGCAGCAGAGGAGGCTTTGCCCCCGGGTCTTCAAAAACCTTTCGGAAGGGGCAGGAAAAATTTGCTTTTGATTGGTGTCAGCATCCCCCCGTTCCCCCAGAGGGGTCACCCAAAGTGCTTTTAAAGGGGAGGAGAGAAAAAATGAAAAACCACCTTTAAACCCATCAGGGCGAATTGGTGTTCCAGGACCTCGAAGTGGACGGCACTGGGTTTAGGGAAAAAACGGGGAGGCCTTGGGGTCCCCTTTGTAGCCCCAGGTGGGGAGAGGGAGGTGCAGGGGGGGGAACTCTAGTTCTGGGGTACCCAAGCGAGAACCCGGGTTGGGACAGGGGGCCGGAGCCGGGGGCCCCCGGGGGGTTTTGGGAGGCGAGCCGCCCAAATTTGGAGCCCTGGCGAAAAAGTTTCTCTTTACGGAAAAGCCCCGGCGCGTAATTTTAGCCACGAGGGTCCCCTGTGGGCTGGAAACGGGTTTAACGGCGGGTCCCTGGCCCCCAAATTTTGCGGGCAGGACCCTCAGCGGCGGGGGGGTGGATCCACTGGGGCACCCCAAGGGGTTGGCGTAACCTCGCCTGGGGGAAGGAGGGTTTAAAGGGGCCCCTTTCTTCACCGGAGCCCCCCCGGGAAGGGGGGGGGGGGCTTTTTTGCAGGGAATCCCCCAGGCGCTACCCCCGACGCAGGGGCCCCGCGGTGAGGGGCCCAAGCCCGGTTTCCCTAGGCCAAAAGGAACACCCGGGGCGTGGTACTTGAAAAGGGAGGGAAAGGGGAAGGCCCGGGGCGAAGGGGCGGGGCAGGGACGTAGGATGAAAAAAGTCAGAGGAAACGCCAGCAAACCAGATAAAAGTTGCTAACGCAGGGGCCCAACAAATTTGGGCGCCGCGGCAGGGAAGGGGCCCTACCTTTAAAAACCCAAGTTTAAAGGCCATAGGTGGAAAGGGGGCACCAATTAGGTGCAGTCCCTTTAAATCTAGGAAGCTGCTCGCGCGCGGCCACTAGTGGCCGGCCGGAAAGTGCAGGCAGAAGCATAGCCTGCATCATGGCGCTGAAGGAGGAAGCTGGATGCAGCCAGTAATAGTGGCGCAGCGAAAGCTGGGGCGGGCTGCGCCTAGGGCCGGACGCCCAGTCCGCGGCACGGGAGGTGGCAGCAGCTGGGAGGCGCGAGTGACCGCGCGGCGTTACAAAGGGGACCACATGAGCTGGAGCCAGAACCGTAAACCCGTTCCGAAAACCAGTTTCCAAAAACTCTGCTACTCTATGATCAGGAAACCTATCGAGGAATTCCCGCATCTTTTCTAACTTCACTGGAGTCACCCCCTTGGCTATGAGGACCAGCCCCTCTTCCTTTCACCTTCTTACTGCATTTGGGTACTCCATGTGACCCGGCATTACACTCGGAATAAACATGTTTAAACCAACAGCCGGCTATGAACTTTCATCAGCCTTCATTGAACTGTCAACACCCCCCCAAATTCTGCTCCCCTCTCCCAGCATGTGTTGAACTTCCAGAGGAAAGGGCTGCCCATAACAAGAGGGCGCCATAACCTTGAGTCAAAGACTAATCTCTTTGTGATCCGATCTTATAGAAGGTCACACCACTTTCTTTGCCTAAATTGTTCGTCATACCAAAGCCAAACTTGGCCCCCACACATCCTCACCAATATCATCCATATAACAAAATTGCGTCAAACAGTGTTCTCACCAACTACGCTTGCCAAGATGGCAAATCTGCGCAGTGTTTGCATGAATTCCTCCCAGAACTGGTTCCCCGGCCATCTGCTCCCGACCGCGGGGCTCATCCTAAAGGATCCCCAAAGGGGCTACTAGGGCGTTGCCAGGCTCTTGGAGCAACATCAGGGCTAAGATGCTGCAGCTGCCACTCCACCCAAAGCCTCCTGTACCTGGCGCTGTATCCAGTCGTGGACTCTGGAGCCAGCGGCTACACACAGCTCCTCCAGGAGCTCCTCTACTGCAGTCATCTTGGAATAGGAATCAGCACATGAAGGTCTGTACACTACTCCTGTCTATGTGAGGAGGGCTTATATAGCCCTCCCCATGCTTCTCTCAGCCTCCTGCAACCCAATTGTGGCACGCTGGGTCATGCGTTGGGTACCTCCCCCTATACAAGCTTCATCTCCAGCTCTTGCTCTGAAACCCAGCCACTATTTAAACTTGGTCTCTATGCCTCTAGTCTTCCATCTGGCTCTCATCTCACTGGTCTGCTAGCCCACTACCCAACTTCTCCATTTCTCATCCTATGGTAAGAAAGCAGTTTTTTTTCTCCTAGGGCATAACAGGGTAATGTAGCTGTGGCTCAGCTTATTATTGCTGGTATATTGGAACAACATGCATACCTCTATTGGGATCCTTGTACCCAGTCATATACTTGTATTGATTTTTTTATCAAAACCACACTTTGAATGTTTGAGTGGTTTTTTCACACCACCCTACCACTATAAGAACGCATGTGTTTATATATATATATATATATATATATATATATATATATATATATATATATATATATATATATTTTCTCGGCACTATGTCCTGTATGGGCTATTTTTGATACTTGATTTGGACACGGCCATTTTTTTATATTACTATATCATTATTTACTTGCTATTGCAATGTAATGTATTATACTAACAACATTGTACGTTTACCTATGTACCTACCTTTGAGCTAATACATCACCGCATTGTTATATTCTAACTTGTCTAGAACACATTCTTTCAACTGCACAGATCAAACCCTCTGTGTGGGTTATGTAATGTAATGTATCCGTGTTTAGCATACATGTACCTTGTATTTTGTATTGTATATATTTCTCCTGGGAGATTTTATTTCACTTATGTTGTATATTTTGATGTTTATTTGTAGTGACTATTTGAGAAAGGTCATGACTGACCAAAACGTCACAACGCACTAGTCACTTATCGTTTTGCCTATGGTGTTGGAGCCTATGGGTTTTGTATAATAAAGATTTCACTTTCTTTCAAAAGTTATTGGAGTGCGATCAATTCCTTCTGAGTCTATCACTAGACTTTTGATCAGCACCCAGAACCAAGTACAATCACTTTCCACTAGGAGTGCCTACCTAGGATCTCATACCTCAATATTCGATATATATTAGTAAGGCACCCATCTATCTCAATGTCTACGGACGTATTTGCCTATAATACAGAGGAAGCAAGAAGTATTATTGCTCAGATTAACCAATCTAACGATTTCCTACATATTCCTGCCAAAGAGCACCACACCCGTGAATGGGAGAAAGTTTCGAAACGTTTGATTGGATACGAGTTACATTGCACTACCCTTGCGGAGTATTATTGCTCTAACCGCATACCGCGGGGATTACGTTCCCATCTACAACCGACTCTCTTCAAAGATGATGAAACCTACTGTAAGAAATTTGAAGGAATACTGAACAAATGTTCGTTTGATCTTATTCTCTTAACTATTGAATATCTACAAAAATCAATAGGTGAGACAAGGAAAGAAATCTCTACCATCGAACAACAATTAGCTTCCACTTTATCTACCGAGGAACTTTCCACACTTAAGACGAAGGTGGAAAAAATCATGAGTGAACATAAACATCTTCTGGAGAATAGGAAAAGATCCAAGTTCACCCGTGATACGGAGGACTATCTCAATAAAAGAGTTTAAGCTTGGCAATACCAGAGAACCAATCGATACACACCAAGATATAACCGCGAATTTTCAAGCTCGGGGTCAGACAGTGAGAGAGGACAGCATACAGGAAGACCTCAACCTTTTTTAGCCAAACCAAAGAAAACCTACCGAGGTCGAGATATACTAGGAGGGCAAAGAGAGGACGTGGCAAACTTACCTCCCACAGTAACGACTCAATCACAGGTGAGCAGACAAACAACTTAGTGATAAATATTTCCTCTCATATCTTATTACCGGCTGAGTATACTGTATTACAAAAAGGTTTGTCTTTTTGCCCTACCCCCCCTCTCGACACCTTTGTTTTACAACAGGAATTGCATTCTTTCTTTAGGTCGCTACGCTTGAAAGCTCATTTTACAGATTGTGAAATGTATTCTAATGTAACTAACAACAACAGTGTTTCGATACGTTCTCTAGGTTTATATAA
The DNA here is from genome assembly GCA_025379985.1 of Phyllomedusa bahiana. NCBI lineage: Eukaryota > Metazoa > Chordata > Amphibia > Anura > Hylidae > Phyllomedusa > Phyllomedusa bahiana. Next base: position 10,829 of record JAODAL010084004.1, read on the forward strand.
GAAAAGTTCTTTCTGTCCACCACGTACGTATCACCCTGTAGAAACATATGTCGCCATTGTTAAGAGGGAAATTGATGAATATGTGAAAAGTGTCTCTAAAGATATAGTGTATAAGAACTTGACTCCGGAGGAATATGGGGCTTTGAGAACACTGAAAAATGATCCCACTATAGTTATCAAACCTGCGGACAAGGGGGGCCACATAAAAAGAATAAGAATGATACCAAAAAGAC
>JAODAL010084005.1:0-11061 GCA_025379985.1 Phyllomedusa bahiana
CCCGGGGGGGTGGAAGAAGATTGGTCACCTCCCCGGGAGGATATGGCCCCCAAAAATTGTCTAAAGGTAGTTAAAACAGCCATGGTCTGTTCCCATAATCCTGGTGGCCACTGGACCGTGGCCGTGACCATCTTCTAGTTGCACTGGGGTCATTCCCAGGTGAACTCGAAGTCTTTGGGGGTGAGGATGATTCAACCAAAAAGTTGGCCAGAGGTTGACAAAACAGTGAGCTTGGCTGGGGATGCTCCCTGTGGCCAGGGGCTTCGCGGGGGCAAGATTTGGGTCATCCTAGGCAGAACCTTGAGGCCCTGAGGGGGTGCTTTGCCCAAAAAGTTTGTGGGATTAGGTAAGGCCCCAAGTCCCCCTTGTGCTCTTTTCCCCTTAATCCTGGGGGCCACTGGATGTGGGCCATTTCTAAAGAGCACGGGTCTGCCCCCCCTTCAGGACAGGTGTGCCCTCTGGGCAGGTGCTGTGCCCTCTCTCCAGCCTTGGGGTGAGGGGGGCGTCTGGCTGCCCCACGTGTCCGGTGTTGTCAGACCTTTACCGTCTTGTGTAGGTAAATACATGTATTCGAGGCTGCGTTGTGCCGTCCATCGGCTGCTGCTCGAATCTGTGAGCGGAAGGCACGAGGGCTTTATGGTTGCGGTCAGGTGAAAACCTGCTCTGGGTAGAAGTAACGATCACCCGTTCACTGGACAGGGAGGCCCCCAAACTGCTGGGAGACTGATTTATAGGAAACTTTTTGTTGCGCTTTGAACATGCGCCTCCTGCTCTTTTGGTGGTCACACTATAGACTTTGATGTCTCACTACACCTCTTTTTGGGAACAGGTCCCAAAATCGTCGGCTCCAAATGGAGATCCAGTCGGTTTGCATGAGCCATTTGTTTATGGGAGTTCCCATACAGGGGAGGCTGTGTTCTCCTTTTTGCCCCTTTTGGGGCTCCCCCGTACGGGGACGCTGTGTTCCCATCTGTTCTTGGGGTTCCCTACAGGGCGGCCTGTGTTCTCCCTTCTGTTCTGGAAGTTCCCCGACAGGGCAGCGCTGTTTCTCCTTTTGTTCTAGGGGGTTTCCCCAGTACAGGGGGCACTGTGTTCTCCATTCTGTTCTATGGGAGTTCCCAGTACAGGGGAGCGTTTTGTGTTCTCCTTTCCCCTCTTGGGAGTTCCCAGTAAGGGGAGCGCTGTTTCTCCATTTCCTCTGGGGGTTCCCCGTAAAAGGGAGCGCTGTGTTCTCCATTCTGTTCTTGGGGTTTCCAGACGGGGAAGCGCGGTTCCCCTTTTCTGTTTTTGGGGAGCCCCCAGTACAGGAGAGCGCTGTTTCCCATTCCCTCTATGGGAGGCCCCAGTAAGGAGAGCGCGGTTTTTCCCATTCTCCTCTAGGGGAGGGGTCCCAGTCAGGGGGAGCGCGTGTTCCATTCTCCCTGGGAGGTCCGAAAGGGGAGCGCTGTGTTCTCCTTCTGTTCTTGGGAGGTCCCTACACGGGAGCGCTGTGTTCCCTTTCTGTTTTTGGGAAAAGGTCCGTACAGGGGACGCTGTTTCTCTCCATTCTGTTCTATGGGGGGGTCCCGAAGGGGGGCTGTTTCTCTCCATTTGTTCATGGGAGTTCCCAGTACGGGGAGCGCTGTGTTCTCCTTCTGTTCTATGGGTTTCCAGTCAGGGGAGCGCTGTGTTCCTTTTATCTATGAGATTCCCAGTACGGGGGGCCTGTGTTTCCCATTTCATCTGGAGTTCCCCGGTACGGAAGCGCGTGTTCTCCATTCTTTTTCTATGGGATTTTCCCAGTACAGGGGGGAGCGCTTGTTCTCCTTCTGTTTATGGGGTTTTCCCCGGTACGGGGACGTGGTTTTTTTGTGTTCTATGGAGTTCCGGTACAGGGGAGCGCGTGTTTCCCCTTCTGTTCTAGGGGGTTTCCCCGGTACGGGGAGCGCTGTGTTCTCCTTTCTGTTCTTGGGATTCTCGGTGGGGGCGCTGTGTTCTCCTTTCTTTTTATGGGAGTTTCGGAAAACGGGGGGAGCGCTGTTTTTCTCCTTCTGTTTTGGGAGTTTCTGGTACAGGGGGGGGGGGTTTTTGTCCATTCTGTTCTATGGGGTTCTCGTTTGGGGAGCGCGTGTTCTCCTTTGTTCTATGGGAGTTTCTCGGTAAGGGGGACGCTGTGCTCTTCTGTTCTATGGGAGTTCTGGAAAGGGGAGCGCTGTTTTCTCCATTCTTTTTCTATGGGGTTCTCGGTACAGGGGGCGCTGTTTCTCCTTTCTGTTCTATGGGAGTTCTCGGTAAAAGGGGGACCCCCTGTGTTCCCCCATTCTGTTCTTTGGGGTTCTGGAAAAGGGGAGCGCTGTGTTCTCCATTCTGTTTTTTGGGGAGTTTCGGAAAAGGGGAGCGCTGTGTTCTCCTTTGTTCATGGGATTCCCCCGGGTACAGGGGAGCGCTGTGTTCTCCATTTTTGTTCTTGGGGTTTGGGTGGGGGGAGCGCTGTGTTTCCATTTGTTCAGGGGAGTTCGGTACAGGGGGCGCTGTTTCCCCATTCTGTTTTTGGGGAGTTTCGGTAAGGGGAGCGCGTGTTCTCCAAATTTTGTTCTAGGGGAAAGTTCTCGGTACAGGGGAGCCGTGTTCTCCTTTCATTGATTTTTCCCTTACAGGGGAGCCTGTGTTCTCCCTTCTGTTCAATGGGAGTTCCCGTACAGGGGACGCTGTTTTCTCTTTTGTTCTATGGGAGTTCCCGGTACAGGGGGCGGGGTTTTTCCCCATTTGTTCTAGGGGAGTTCTCGGTACAGGGGAGGCTGTGTTCCCTTTCTGTTCTTGGGAGTTCTGGGTAAGGGGAGCGCGGGTGTTTCCCCATTCTTTTTCAGGGGAGTTCTCGGTACGGGGGAGCGCTGTGTTCCCATTTGTTTAGGGGAGTTCTGGTACAGGGGACGCTGTGTTCTCCATTCGTTTTATGGGATTTTCTCGGTACAGGGGGGCGTGTGTTTCATTCTGTTCTAGGGGGGTTCTCGGTACAGGGGGCGCTTTGTTTCCCATTTGTTTATGGGATTTCGGTACGGGGGGGAGCCTGTGTTCTCCATTCTTTCTATGGGGTTCTCGGTACAGGGGACGTGTGTTCTCCATTTTGTTCTAGGGGAGTTTGGTACGGGGGAGCGCTGTGTTCCCTTTCTTTTCTATGGGAGTTCCCGGTACGGGGAGCGCTGTGTTTTCCCTTCTGTTAAAGGGAGTTCCCCGGTACGGGGAGCGCTGTGTTCCCCATTCTGTTCTAGGGAGTTTCCATAAGGGGGCGCTGTTTCTCCATTCTTTTCTAGGGGATTTTCCGTACAGGGACCCGGGGTTTTTCTCCATTCTGTTTTTGGGGAGTTTCCAGTACGGGGGGAGGCGGTTTTCTCCATTTGTTCTATGGGATTTTCCGTCAGGGGAGCGCGGTGTTCCCCTTTTGTTCTATGGGGTTTCCAGAAAGGGGAGGCGGTTTTCCCCATTTCTTTCTATGGGAGTTTCCAGTCGGGGAGCGCGGTGTTCCCCCATTACCCTAGGGGATTTCCCCGTACGGGGGAGCGCTGTTTCCCCTTTCTTTTCTAGGGGATTTTCCCAGTACGGGGGAGCGGGGTGTTTCCTTTCTCCTCTAGGGGAGTTCCCGTACAGGGGAGCGTGTGTTTCCATTTCCTTATGGGATTCCCCCAAGTACAGGGGAGCGCTGTTTTCCCTCCTTCTGTTCTAGGGGAGTTTCCGTAAAGGGGGAGCGCTGTGTTCTCCCTTTTGTTTTTGGGGAGTTCCCAGTAAAAGGGGGGCGCTGTTTCCCCTTCTCATTAGAGAGTTTCCAGTAAAGGGGGTTTGTTTCTCCATTCTGTTCTAGGGGAGTTTCAGTAAGGGGGCGCTGTGTTCTCCATTCTGTTTTGGGATTCCCATACGGGGGAGGCTTTTCTCCTTTCATCTATGAGGTTTCCATACGGGGGCGCGTGTTTTCCATTCTGTTTAGGGGAGTTTCCGTACAGGGAGCGCTGTGTTCTCCATTCTGTTCTATGGGAGTTCCCTTACGGGGAGCGCTGTTTTTCTCCATTTGTTCATGGGATTCCCCAGACAGGGGGCGGGGTGTTCTCCATTCCCTCATGGGAGTTCCCGTCAGGGGGCGCTTGTTCCCCTTTCTTATGGGAGTTCCCAGTACAGGGGAGCGCTGTGTTCTCCTTTAACTTGAGAGTTTCCAGTACGGGGGAGGCTGTGTTCCCCATTTCTGTTCTTGGGAGTTCCCGCACGGGGGTAGGCTGTGTTGGGCTTATCAGAACCTCATAGAACAGAAGGAGATTTAACACACGCCGAGGATGTTTTTTGGTGACATTTAGGAGCCTTTCCCCGTTTTTCCCAAAGAAAAAAATCATATGTCCTTGTGTTAAAATGCCCAAAAATTTTTTTTAAAAAGTATAAAAACGAACCCTTTGGGTTTAAAAACAGCGTAAGTCGCCCTCCCCGTAGCGTTTTGATGTAATCTGACTGTATAGGGGGCGTTAAGTGCTTTGATCCAAGGTTCTTTTTAACATTTTTAAAAAAAATTTTGGGCATTTAACACAAGGAGATATCGGGTCTTGGAAGCGGTGATTGTCTGTGCTCTGCCGCCGCCTCCCGTCGCGCCCCCCCCCAGGGTCCTTGAGGATTAAGTCCCTTTTTTTGCCGATTCTGAATGGATTTGTCATCGTCTTTTATATAGGTGTTATCTTTTGTAAACCCACCTGTAATGAGGATTGGGGGAAATGATCTCTACAGAAGAGGAGGTGTCAGTTATTTGAATGGGGACCCCGTGTTATTAATTTAGCTGTTCCTGTCGTGTAATCCTGCCTGTGATGGGGAATGCAGGGGAAATGACTCTACAGAACAGGGGGTGCAATCATGTGAATGGGGGTCCTGTGTTATCTATATATAGGGTTACCTGGTGTAATCCTTCCTTGATGAGGGGACGCAGGGGGAAATGATCTCTACAAACAGGAGGGGTCAGTCTATAGTGAATGGTGGATCCTGTGTTATCTGTATATAAGTGTTAACTGTCAGTGTAACCCTGCCTGTGATGAGGAGACTGGGGGGAAGTGATCTCTACAGAACAGAGGTGTCAGTCTATAGAAATGGTGGATCCTGTGTTAATCTATATATAGGTGTTATCTGTCAGTGTAACCCTGTCTGTGATGAGGAGACTGCAGGGAAGTGATTCAAACAGAACAGGAGGGGTCAGTCTATAGTGAATGGTGGATCCTGTGTTATCTGTATATAATTGTTACCTGTCAGTGTAATCCTGCCTGTGATGAGGAGACTGGGGGGAAGTGAATCTCTACAGAACAGGGGGGGTCAGTCTATAGTGAATGGTGGATCCTGTGTTATCTTGTATAGGTGTTATCGGGTCAGTGTAATCCTGCTTGTGATGAGGAGACTGCGGGAAGTGATCTCTACAGAACAGGAGGGGTCAGTCTATGCTGCTCATCTCTTTTCCTTTCTTTCTCTTCTCATTGCTCTTCATCTTCCCTTGATGCTGTGTGGAGTCCTTATTTAGCAAATGCAGGATGGAAGCTGCGACCGGGCAGTGACCGGTCATAATCCTATGTTTGTGACTGGAGTTGCCCTTTAAACTTATTCAGCTGGAACTGAGACATTGTCCCCTCCTTCCGGCCGGCCCTGAGCAATGGAAAAAGCGAGGCTTTCCCGGACGGGTCACTGTGTGGCGACCCCGGCTTATATAGACGCTTTTGCTTGTACTGGGAATTGGTCAAAGTGCGCAGCGCTGAGATTTGGGGCGGGACATAGGTGACGTCCATTTTCAAAATTAGGTCTGCCCTATAGATCCCCTATGGCCCCTCTATAGTATCTGTCTGCCCTATAGATCTCTATGGCCCCTCTATAGTATCTGTCTTCCCTATAGATCTCTATGGCCCCTCTATAGTATCTGTCTGACATATATATCTCTATAGCCCTGCTACAGTATCTGCCTGCCCTATAGATCTCTATAGCCCTGCTACAGTATCTGTCTGCCCTATAGATCTCTATAGCCCTGCTACAGGATCTGTCTGCCCTATAGATCTCTATAGCCCTGCTACAGTATCTGCCTGCCCTATAGAACTCTATGGCCCTGCTGCAGTATCTGTCTGCCCTATAGATCTCTATGGCCCTGCTACAGTATCTGCCTGCCCTATAGATCTCTATAGCCCTGCTACAGTATCTGTCTGCCCTATAGATCTCTATGGCCCTGCTGCAGTATCTGTCTGCCCTATAGATCTCTATGGCCCTGCTGCAGGATCTGTCTGCCCTATAGATCTCTATGGCCCTGCTGCAGGATCTGTCTGCCCTATAGATCTCTCTGGCCCTGCTGCAGGATTGTCCTGCCCTATAATCCTCTGGCCCGCGGGGGGAAATCTGTCTCCCAAATAAAACTCTCGGGGGCCCTCTGCGGATCTGTCGGGCCCCTATAGATCTCTCTGGCCCTGCGGCGGGATCTGTTTTGCCCTATAGATCTCCTGGCCCTGCGGGGGGATCTGCCCTGCCCTATAGATCTCTCTGGCCCTGCTGCGGGATCTGTCTCCCTATAGATCTCTCTGGCCCTCCGCGGGAACGGTCTCCCCCCTATAATCTCCCCGGGCCCCGGCGGCGGGATCTGTCCCCCTATAGATCTCTCGGGCCCTGCTGCGGATTTTTCCTTCCCTATAGACTCTCTGGCCCTCCCAACTTTTTAAGCCGAGTAACGTGGCACATTTCAAAGGGGAAAGCCCCCAAGGATCCTGTCGGGGTAAATAAACTTCCCAGCAAAAGTCAGGAGTGCGGCAGGGGCCCCTTTTTGGCCCGGGGCCCCCTTTTTCCCCACCTTGCCGGAAGCCCGCTCCCCCACTTTCAAACCCTTTTGCTGATTATTCGGCACAAGATACATATTTCCCCCCCCCCCCTCCCCCCCCCCAAACCCGTAAAAGGTCTCACAATGGAAATGTAAACACAACCTTGTGTATCGTGGACTCGGCCCAAAAAAAAGCTGGTTTTGCACTTTGCCCTGAAGGTGAAAAAAGGACCCTGGAACACAACAAACCTTTTTCTCTTTCCCAAAAAAGGGGCCGACCAGGTAAAACCTCGTCCCCGGACAGACTGGGGGGGCCTCCACGGCTTCTCACTATAGTTTGGGGGGAATTTTGTGGCCCCCCTTCCTCCTGACGGGAAGGGTGTCACTGGGGCCATGTTTTGGGGTCTTTTTCCGGCTCCGGGCCCTTTTTTAAAGTTTTGCCCATCCAACCTTTTTTTTTTCCAATGGGATGAGATCGGGCTTTGTGAGGGCCCCGCTCCAAAAAATTAAACGGGTTTCTCCTGAAGCCACTTTGAAAACCAGTTTGGCAGCACTTTGGGTCATTGTCCTTTTTGGGAAAGCCCTTTCCACCCAAGCTGAATTTTTCCGGGGCCAAATTCTTGAGATGTTGCTTCTTTTTGCCACATAATCTTCTTTCCTCATCTATTTTTGGGGAAGTTTCACCCCGCCCCACCCGCACAAAACAACCCCCCAACAATGATGCAACCAGCCCCCCGTGTTTCATAGTTGGGGTGGGTTTTCTTAGGTTTCCAAGTTCGTTCCCCCCCCTTTTTCCTCCCAAAAGTAAAGATGGGGGATTATGGCCAAACATTTCCCGTTTTAATTTTTGTCAACACAGGGCAAATCTCCAGAAATGTAGCTCTCCCGTTTCCTGCCATTTACAAAAAGAAACTGGGTTTTTTTTTTGTGGGCTTTTGGAAGGGAATGGCTTTTTCCCCCGCAGAGCGGGGGCCCTTTCACCCCTGTTGATACAGGACTCGTTTCCTTTGGGTAATAACCAAACTTACCAGCTTTTCCCCCCGCTCTTCACAAAGGGCTTTTTCTTTTGTTCTTGGGTTGAAATGCAAAATTTTCGGGGGAAACCACAAACCCCGTTCATTTTCAAAAAACTTTTATCCTTCCTGAAAACGGTATCAAAGGGGCCGGGGGCATTTTCCCCTCTTGTTTGACTTATTGCCCTATAATTTTTGACAAAGAACAGGGTTCCCTTTAGGTACGGAAAAATTCCCCCCAAGGATTAGCCAGAAATTTTTTGCAAGTCCACAAATTTTCTTCCTTTAAAACTTGACTGAATTTTTTTAGACTTTTCCCCTGAAGTTAACACAGAAGCAGTGAAATTTAAAGGGGTGCCGTAAAATAAATCCACAACGTGTCTCTAACTCAGGATGTTTTCCAATAAACCATCGGGAACCCTTTCCCCAAACCTACCTTTCCCCATTTCCCGGGGGCCAAAAGGGGTTAAAAGGCAGTCATCCCCCCGTGGAAGGGGAAAAGCTGACTTTAAAAAGAAAGTAAAAAAAAAATGCCCCTTAAAAAATTTTCCTCCTCATTTTTCCGGGATTTGGGGAATAAAATAAAAAATTTTGGTTCCAATTGAAACCTTTTAAAGGGGAAGGGTTTTTTTTTGATTTCTTCAGAGAGAAAAAAACCTCCCGAAGGGGGTTTATATTTAAAGAAAGGGAAAAACCCCAGATTGGGGGTTTAAAAAAGAGGGGAGGGGGAAAAACCCTTTAGATGGGGCCAAATTTTATAGAGGGGAGGGAGAAACCTGCAGATGGGGCCTTTAAAAATGAGGGGGGGGGAGAAACCCTGAGAGGGCTTTAAATAGAGGGGAGAAAAAACCCGGGAGATGGGGGTTTAATAGAAGGGGAGGGAGAAACCCCGCAGATGGGATTTATATAAGGGGGGAGAAAAAAAGAGTGGGGCTTTAAATAGAGGGGAGGGGATAAAACCCCGCAGATGGGGCTTTATATAGAGGGGAGGGGGAAACCTTGGGGAATGGTTCTTTATATAGAGGGGGGGAAAAAACCCCGGGGCTTTAAAAATTTGAGGGGGAGGGAGAAACCTGCAGATGGGGATTTTATAAGGGGGAGGGGGAAAAAACCCGCAGATGGGGAAATTTTAAAAAGAGGGGGGGGAGAAAACCCGCAGATGGGGATTTTATAAAGGGGGGGGGGAAAAACCCAGGGGGGAAAAATTTTTAATTTGAGGGGGGGGGAAAACCTGCAGATTGGGGAATTTTAAAAAAAGAGGGGGGGGAGAAACCTGCAGAAGGGGGGTTTTTATAGAGGGGGAGGGAAAAACCTTTCAGATTTGGGATTTTTTATAAAAGGGGGAAGGGGGGAAACCTGCAGTGGGGATTTTATAAAGAAGGGGGGGGGAGAAACCCTTTCAGATGGGGCTTTTATAGAGGGGAGGGGAAACCTGCAGAAGGGGGTTTATAAAAAGAGAGGGGGGGAGAAACCTTGGGTGGGGCTTAAAAAAAAAAGGGGAGGGGAAAACCTCAATGGGAAATTTAAAAGGGGAAAGGGGGAAAACCCGCAGATGGGGATTTATAAAAAAGGGGAAAGGGGGGGAAAAACCCGCAGATGGGGAAATTTTTATAGAGGGGAGGGGGAAACCCCGCAGATGGGGAAATTTATATAGAAAGGGGAAGGGGGAAACCTGCGAAGGGATTTATATGAGGGGAGGGGGAAACCCTTTCCCGGGTGGGGATTTAATAGAGGGGGGTGGGGGAAACGCAAAATGGGGATTTAAAAGAGGGGGGGGGGAAAAACCCTGCAATGGGGGTTTTAATTAAAAGGGGGGGGGGGAGAAACCTGCAGAAGGGGGTTTATTTTAGAGGGGGGGGGAGAAAAACCTGGAATTGGGGGGTGGTTTTAAGAGGGGGGGGGGGGGGAGGATGGGGGGGGGGAAAACCTGCAGATGGGGGGTTTTTTAAAAAGAGGGAGGGAGGGGGGAAACCTGAAAGATAGGGGCTTTTTAAAAAGGGGGGGAGGGGGGGGAAAACCCGCAGATGGGGCTTTATTTGAGGGGGAAAGGGGAAACTTGGGTGGTTTTTTTAGCTATACTTTTCAAAGCTCCCCGGGTCTTCGACGTGCATCTGTTTTCCCAAAAGCCTGCTGGTTTTTATTTTTAGTTGTGTTGCGCTGTAAAATTTCCCCCCCCCACCATCGGGGTTTAAAAAACCCATGCCAACCTAAAATTTCCCCCCTCCCCCTAATATCCGTTAAACCCGCCCAAAAGCCTTTCCCCCCTGCCCCCCAACCCTTTCGAAGGCATCCAAAGAGTTTTCCAAGACAAAAATTTCTGGTTTTTTTTAAAATTTCTTTTTTTTTTTTTTCTTTTTTTTTTTTATTTGTTTTGTTTTTGCTGCTTCCCTTTAAATGATTCCATAGTGTACAGCTGTTCAAAAGGGAATTTAAACCCCAAAACAAAACCCCGACTGCTTTACGAGGGGCAAAAAAACCCGAGGTGGCCTTTTATTCCTTTTTTCGCCCCATTTACCCCAAAACCGAAAAACCTTTAAAAATTTTTTTCAAAAACCCCTGAGCCCTTTCCCAAACCCGAGCGAGTGTTTTAAAACCCCCAGAGCTGTCCCTTCTGCAACCCGGGCCCTTACCCCCTTTGTAATCACACAAAACTTTACGTGAATGTTCAACCCCAAAAGGGGCTTACACTCCCCCTCCCGTACTCCCTCACTAATCATCAAATAAGTTCAAAAAAATTAAAAAAAAAAGGGAAAAACCCCAACCAGGGGCTGGCAAAGGGAGGAAAAATCCACATTTGGTGCCTGCATGGGTTTTTGGGGAATGCTAACCACTCAAAACCCCACCCCTTGTAGCAACCCGCATCTCATTAAAATAGACAGACCTTTGTTTTAAATAAGTGAGCATGCGTGGGGAAAACCCCTTGGGGGGGTCCCAAACCCGCTGGGTCACCTGACAGCAGTTTTTAAAAGGGCCCTTTAAAATCCTCCCCTCCCCCTGAACACCTGAAAGCTGAAGCAGAACCTTTCATGAAATGCCCCGGGGTGGGGCAGACCCCATTTAAAGCTCCTTTGTCCATAGTGAACTTTTCCAATTCCCCCGTAAACGTGGCCCTTTCTTCCGCTCCTTCGAGCGTCCATGTGTTCCCATCACGCCGCGGTTTTTTTTTCTATTTTTCACTTTGGGGAAAATAAAGTATCAACCACAAAACCTGCAGCGGCCCCGTCCCCCCCCTCTGGCGCCCGTTTTCTTCTTTTGGGTCTGTTTAGG
>JAODAL010084006.1:0-11061 GCA_025379985.1 Phyllomedusa bahiana
GCGGGTTTTTAACTGATTATTTTTAGGGGAAGGGGTTTCATTTTGTTTTTAATAATATTTAACACTTAATAAAAATATTTTTGTTTAAAATACTTCATGCGCACGGGCCCTGGACCCGAGTTTTTCTTTGCGCGTTTCTTCCCCAAAAGATTACAATGGGACAAGTAGCTCGGTTTGATTGGGCTGGGATACCCCAATCCCCGCTAGCCTAGCCAAATCAGCTCTTTTTGTATTTATACTGATTTTGAACTGTCCGCCTTTGATTCTGTTGGTCCAAAATTTTCTCCATGGGTATAATGGGTCTTTGTCGCTCCTTATTCTGATTGGCCGAGATGGGAAACCCCCCGCTAGTCACCCAAATCATCTATTTTTTGATTTTTTACTGTTTTTTGAACTGCCCCGCCTTTGATTTGAAAGGGTTTCAATACTACTCCTGGGTTTTAGGGTTTCACTGTCGCCCCTATTTGATTGGCGGTTTTTGCCGCCCAATGGAATATTTTTGGAAAATTTAATTCTGTATATGGGCCCAATTTCCAAAATTTTTCCAAATTCTTGATTTGCGCCTTTTTCTAGATTTGTGGAAAGTGATTTTTTTTAATGTTTTTTTTTATTTTGGAGGTGGGGAGCTTTTTTTTTGCAATGTTTTCCGCTTTATAAAGGCGTTTTTTTCGAATATACCCCTCCCGCACGGAGCAAGCGCCGAGATTTGTGTAGCGATTTCTATGCTTCTCGCATGTTCCTTCTGGCTGCACTTCGCCTCCGCGGACCATTTGGGCCAAAAAAACAGGTTTCCCTGTCGGAGCTGCGAGCGCTGCTTTTGCCCCTCGCTTTGCCGACTCGCCATGTAATCCCTCGGAGTTTTCGAGCGTGGCGCGTCCCGCCCCGGAACGCCTATACCGCGGCCACACCGCACCCATTGCCCGCCTCTTCATGCGGGGCGCAGCTGAAAGTGGCGAACGCTGCGCCTAACACCGCATCCCTGCGTCCGACAGCGGATTCGGGCTGGTGAGGCGCAGAATACGACTGAAATCTGGCGAAAAGCCCGATCATACATGTCGCCCATACTGTCTAATAGCAGAGACTCGTTGAGGCGCCATGACCCAGCAGGCCCAGAGACAGAAGGGAGGGTCAACGAGCAATAAACAGGTGCGTGGTCCGACAAGAGAATATTGCCCACCGCCGTAGAGGAAACCCAGGGCAATGCTCCATGCGACACCAGAATGTAATCCAGATGGCTATACACGTTATGTGGCTGAGAGTAGAAACTAAAATCTTTACCCTCCGGGTGTTGTAGCCGCCAAACATTGCAAAGCTGCAATGAGGTGTATGCTTTTTTAATAGTTTTAATGGACGAGTAGGAGAGCGATGACTTACCCGATGAGTTATCTAGTACCGGATCCAATGTTGCATTTAGATCCCCACACAGGACTATCGTGCCTTGGGCTAAGGGTGTCAGTTTTTCTATTAAACGAACAAAGAAGCCTGCTTGTCCCTGATTCGGGACATAGACGTTAACAATAGTAAAGGGACGACCTCCTATTTCAAGGATTAGAATGATATAGCGCCCATTGGTATCAGTCCAGCTTGCTCGCACCTGATGCACTAAGGATTTGAGAAGGGCTATTGCCACTCCGCTGGACCTGGACTCCCGACAATTCGCAAAGAACCATGTGGTATAGTACTTGTTTCGTATATTAGGGACGTGACCCTCTTTGAAGTGTGTCTCCTGCAGACAGACTATTTGAATTCGTTTTTTGTGAAAATGGTAAAGTACCTGAGATCTCTTGCTGGGAATGTTGAAACCTTGTGTATTGAAGGAGGTAAAATATATGTCCGCCATGGGTCCTAACTTACCAAGCGGGTTGGGGAGTTGGGGTGGTGGAAGGGGGTACTATTGGGGCAGGGAAAAGGGGGGGCAGCTATTCACAACACTTACACACACTCAGCCAGGAAGCAGGCAACACAAAAGCCCGCCGCTGGAACTACCGAATCGGCTAGCACGAGCCAAATGTCCCTAAATCCGAAAGGGAGGGCTGTACCGGGACTGATTCCTACTGGGGGTACAAGCAAGCAGAGTATAAAAAAACAAAAGATAAGGATAAGAATAATAAAATTGGTCTGAACATGAGGTGTCCGAGCTCTGTCATCCATATAGTGTTCACATGAGAAAGAGCAAAAAGCATTGGCCAACCCGAATGTAGGAGAGGGAACAGTGGGTTCCAGTAAGAGGGGAAACCTGAGACTTGCAAAGCAAAAATCACATCTAACCAGGGGGTTAAGGCAGATAGAAGGGAGGAAAGGAGAAGGGTGGGGGGAAGAGAAGGAAAGGAGAGTGGTGGGGGGTGGGGAGAAACGAAGGGAGGAAAAAAAAAAGGAGGGGGGTGGGGAGGAAGGATAGGAAGGAGGGCAGAGAAGGGAGAGGGAAGAGGGAGGGGTGCCGGACAGAGATTCCTCAGTGACCTACGGAGGTCAGGTACAGGAAGAGGCAACAATGTCCATCAGGCAGCAGAGAGTCCATAAAGGATACATAGGGGTCACAGGGACCAGATCAACCTAGGACCACTTCCAGAAGAGTTATTCTAACTTTATTTTTTCAATTCTTTACATTCTTTCATTCTCTTTTTTTATTTTCTTGACTCATTTTTCTTTACTTGCTCTTCTTGCTCTTATTCCTCTTCGCAATCCTCTTCCTTTTTATCTTTCTCTACCTGCTTCTCACTCTCTTCTTTCTCCTCTTCCACTTCTTAATTTTCTTTATCTTCTTCTTTCTCCTCCTCTTCTTTCTTCTCTTAAGTTTATTTCTTCTCTTACTCTTCTTGCTTCTCTTCTTATGTTTCTCTTTCCTCTCTTGCTCTTCTTCGACTTGATTCTTATGTTCCTCTTCTTACATTTCGTCCTATTCGTTCTCCTCTTTTTCTCCTCTTTTTTCTTCTTTTCCTCTTCTTCCTTCTTTTATTCTAGCTCTTCATCTTTTTTCTTTTCTTCTTCTTTTTTACTTCTCCTCCTCTATCTCTTCTTGCTCCTCTTTCTCTTCTTGTTTATCTTCTTATTTCTTCTCTTCTTCTTGTTGCTCTGTTCTTTTTCTTTCTCTTCATCTATCTTTTCTTGCTTCTCTTCCTTTTTCTTCTTCTCTCCCTCTTCTTACTTCTTACTTCTTTCTTTTCGTGCTCTACTTCACCTTGTTTCTTACGTTTCTTTTCTTACATCTGTTCGTCTTCTTTCTCCTTCTCCTTCTTTCCCCTCTTCCTCTTCCTTCTCCTCCTCTTTGTTCTTTTCTTAATTTTTTCTTCTCTTCCTCTTCTTTCTTCTCTTCCTTTTCTTGCTTCTCTTCCTATGTTTCTTCCTCTTAATACTTCTGCTCCTCTTAATTTCTCTTTCCTCTCTTGCTCCTCTTCGCCTTGATTCTTATGTTCCTCTTCTTACATCTCTTCCTCTTCTTTCTTCTCTTTTTCCCTCTCTTCCTCTTCTTTATTCTTCTTGCTCTTCCTCTTTTTTCTTTTCTTCCTCTTTTCTTCTTGCTACTCTCTCTTTTTTCTTATCTTTCTCTTCTTGCTTCTCTTCTTATTTCTTCTTTTCCGCTTCTTTCTTCCCTTTCTTTTCTTGCTCTTCTTCCCCTTGTTTCTTATGTTTATTTTCTTATATCTCCTCCTCTTCTTTCTCCCTCTCTTACTCTTTTTTCCTCTCTTCCTCTTACTTCTCCTTCTCTTCCTCTTTTTTCTCCTTCTTTCTCCTTCTCTTCCTCTTCTTTCTCCTTCTCTTGCTCTTCTTTCCCCTCTTCCTCTTCTTTCTCCTTTCCCTCCGCTGGCTTCTCTTCCTCTTCTTCCTCATTTTACATCTCCATCTCTATGGTTTTTCGTCATCCTTTTTTCTTTTCCTTTTCAATTTCTCTTCCTACCCTTATGAAATTTAAAATATTAAAAGGTCTGAGGGTGTAAATATTGTAATAAAGGCTGAATCTTTTTCTTTTTTCTATTAATGTCACCCCCATTTGCACCCATCAACTTTCAGATGCTGCACTTTGTGGGTCAGACACTGGTGTCTAACAATTGCTTTAGATCTTTGAAGAGCTTTCCAAAGCATAGAACCTGCCACAGGTGTGTGATAGGGGAGAAATGGGTCTCACACTCTCTTAATCACCTGCATTATTCTTTGAACATAAAATAAGCCAAGTGCAAACATTTTATGAGTCTGTCTGCCAATCCTTTTTGTAACATCTGATAAAATAAAAATATAGACTGGCCCCAATCTCAAAAAATGAATTCAAACATAGAATATATATGTTGACCATGGCGGCCATTTTGAAGTCGGCCATTTTGGATGCAACTTTATTTTTTCCAATGGGAAGAGGGTCACATAACACATCAAACCTATTGAGAATTTCACAAGAAAAACAATGGTGTGCTTGCTTTTAACATAACTTTATTCTTTCATGAGTTATTTACAAGTTTATGACACCTTATAAAATGTGTTAAAAGTTTTTGCCCATGGTGTTGGATTGTCAATGCAACCCTCTTCTCCCACTCTTGACACACTGATAGCAACACCGCAGAAGAAATGCTAGCACTGGCTCCCAGTATCTGTTGTTTCAGTTGCTGCACATTTCGTATCTTGACAGCATAGACCATTTCATTCAGATGACCACTCAGATAAAAGTCTAAGGGGGTCAGATCGGGAGACCTTGGTGGCTATTCAACTGGCCCACGACGACCAATTAACTTTCCAGGAAACTGTTCATGTAAGAATGCTTGGACCTGACCTTATGTGGTAGTGCACCATCTTGATGGAAAAACTCAGGGAACATGCCATCTTCAGTGCATAAGGAGGGCAGTTTCCCGGAAAGTGGATTGGTCATCGTGGGCAGTTAAATGGCACAGGCCCCGATTTTGACTCCCTTAGACTTTTATTTTTGGGGTCACTGAGCAATTGTCTTGTGTGAAGATTCGATTGTTAGCTTTCTGAAATCAACGGATATGAAGCCTGTGCTAGCATTTCTTCTGCAGTGTTGCTATCAGTGTGTCAAGAGTGGGAGAAGAGGGTTGCATTGACAATCCAACACAATGGGAAATTCTCAATAAGTTTGATGTGTTACATGACCCTCTTCCCATTGGAAAAAATAAAGTTGGATCCAAAATGTCCGACTTCAATATGGCCACCACGGTCAACACCCATCTTGAAAAGTTTTCCCCCTCCCCTAAACTAATGTGCCACAAACAGGACAACCATTCCCTTTTTTATTTAGGTGTATCCATATAAATGGCCAACCCATATATATGTATGTTACTACTTTTGATGTTGGCAGTTCAGAGCTCATAAAGGAAGTCATTTGTGTTGAGCCGGCTTGGGGAGGTATGTAAGGTTTGCGTTGGGTAGGTGCGCAGGAATAGGTAGATGAAGAATGAGTGCAGATCCCAGGTGTCAGGCAGGTGTTCACATCCAGGTAGTTGGTGTATGTGGGCGCTGGGCGTACCGGTGTGGGAGGTGTAATGCACTGACACTGGAATTAACCATAGAGACTTTCAGCTTTTGGATCTTACAGGCTTCACTCACAGGTAATATTTGGCAGGAGCACAACACTTCTGCAGGCAGACAACACAACAGGGTTCACACTTCTCTTTCTTCTCTTAACTCCCTCTCTAGCAGTTCTCTGGACAAACTCTCCGGCCTTTTCCTCTCTCTCTTCTCTCCTCAGCCTACAAGGCAGCAGTCCTCCTGATGGGCTACTTGCTCGCAACAATACGCTCCCTGGGCTACCTGTTTCTGGCCTCTTTGTTCTCAGCTCCACTTCTACTTTCGGAGGATAATCACTCTTGCTGTCCTAACATCTGTCTCTTGACTCCTTTCACGCTTCCAGGACAATTCCACCAGCTTTACTCATTTCTGACTCCTCTTCCTCTTTCTCCTACCTGCCTGTTGCTGCTTTCCTTCTACTTTTTCTCTCTGTGAGTGCTCAGGCAGATGTTAGCTTGAGAAAGGGGGAGGTCCCCAGAAAAGTCAGATACGCTCACCTGACGCCACGCACCGCCTGTCAGGTACTGCCGTGCTCCAAGCGGGGGAAAAGGAGTATGAGTAAGTACTGCGATGAAAAACGTCCAAAATCTATTTACGCTTACTTGGAATTTTCTCACCATAATCGAAAGTATAAAAACTGCGTCATTCAAGTCTTGTATTTATGGGACTTTTTAAAAAAATTTTCAAATGTTTTTGCAATTTAAAGAAGCCTGCCATTTTTCTCTGCTGTTGAGATGTTAGCCTGCTGCCTGGTCACCACACTGCCGCCTAGTGCTAGAAATGATCACAGATGCGAGAACTTCTTACTCAACTGTATTATATTTTAAAAAGACAATATTCCTTCTAGAGGCTGTAAAAACCCCCCCATTTGGGCTTGTGCTTCACTGCCCAGCAATTTATAGATCTGGTCTGGTCCACTACTATGGTGTCCAAACCGACTCAGTAGTGAAAGCACTCAACCACTCCAGAGGTGCGGTTCTCCATCACCCAAGCACCCTCTGAACCTTTGCAGTCTTTCTAGTCGATGGTCTGCCTCTCCAAGTTCCGCTTGTGCTCCCAGGTCATGGGAAATTGACTTGGACTGCACAGTCTTTCAGGGTGTCCTGCTGCAGCCACAGAATTACTCACGGTGTTCGGCGGCAACACCTCTCCTGGTCTTCGGGGGTCTGGTTTGGGGACATAGCTTCCTCCTCCAGTTCAGCCTCATTTTTCCAGCACCACTTTGTTTGGATTGTTGCTTCAGATGGAGGAACACTTTCTGCAGGCTCCATGTCACCGGTGTCTCTCTTGCCCCGGAAGAGACACGTGTTTGTTGTTGTGCTCTGGTGTACACATGGTTTTTCTGGCACCTTCCAGGAACGGAGCTAGCCAATGGTTTTCGTGGGGAATCTGGCCCATCTGGAGACTCCCTAGGGGAAAGTTTTATCACCATTCGACTCTGCCACTGCCTTGCTATTGTCTCACCTCTCCTCCACGCTCCTCTGCCATCGTGTCCCACCAGTAACTCGCTCTCACAACCTGGCCATCCCACACTTGCTGCCCGGTTGCTATACACCGTCAACATAAGTCCCATCTGTGTTGGTACTCACTTTTATCCCTTAGAAATGGGAAAATATCGGGTCAGTCCGACCTAGAGCTGAAGGAGAGAGAGGTGAATGAACAGTTAAATGACCAAGGTCCCACTCCAGGGAGAGACCCCCAAGTTGACTAGAATCAAACAGCAGAAGGAAAATGTTGACCGACCATCATATTATGGAGCTGGAACATAGGCGAGAAGATCTCTCGGACCACAGGGCGGTAACCATTTCCGGTCGGGGTTGCATCTTGTGAACTGGGCTGAAGTGGTGAGGAGGTTACAATGTCATAGAGTGGAGCAAGCTTCCTCCGGGCTATTACAAACAACCTGAGAGCCATCTTTATTAATGACCAGCTTTACTGGAAAGCCCCATTTATACGAGATTTCCTTTTCTCTGAGAATTTTTGTAAAAGGCTGGAATTCTCTTCTGCTCATCATGGTGGCAGCAAATAGGTCAGAGAACAGTGAGATAGATTGAAACCTTTCCGGCAGAGAGTCTGCTCTACGTAAAACCTCAGAAACTCCTCTTTAACATGATAGAAATAGATACAGGCAATTGTATCTCTGGGCACCTGTTGTGGAAGGTTGCAGTGAATTCTGTCTATGGTTAGGTCTTGAGAGCTGCACTTGGGGAGGACCAGGGCAATTAGATCCGTTAGGAAAGTGTTTAGCCGGTCCGGTTGTATGGACTCAGAGATGCCTGTCTTCTAGGTCTAGAACTTTTTTGGAGAGGCGTTGGACTTTATAATTCAATGCGATATTACCGTAAATAAGAGTTAATACATATTTTACTCAAAATGCTTCCGGAGGCCAGAAACTGGAAGTCTTGTTGCAGGTCTGATATCATTTATTTAATGTTAGATTGGAGGCTCGATTGAAAAAAAGTAAAGAGGCGTTTCATTGTAGCAGATGTTAGAGGTTGGTAATCATTGTCTTCTGGTTGCTCAAGATCAACTGATTCAGCTCTTGAGGATAAGGAAGGTGGAGCAGAGGGGAACTGTAGGCCCCGTTTAGGTTTTCTCTCTTTTGTGAGATAGAGGCGAAGAACTCCCGCAGCTTGGTAGGCTTGGCCCTAGTGTTTTTCTGGGAAGTGCCTCCTATTTTATTAGTAATGATTGTTTGTTGTTGTTTTTTTTTTTTTTTTATATATCTCTTTCTTTGTACAGGCTCCCACCTCTCAACAGTACAAGGAAGTTCGCGCCGCCGGGATGAAGTGGTGTTTCAACCGAGGTTTGAAGGCAGGTGTTGCTAGGGTATGTTGGAGAGACTAGCATGAGTAGCCGCTGATATCAACAGGTAAATAATGCAAAAAATTAGAGGAACTAGACTACGACAGATTGCTGTTGGCTACTGTGGTGAAAGAATAACAAGGTTCAAGTCCAGGAGATCTTTCCCAACCTGGGAAGATGGATAGGAGAGAATAGTTCCCTTGCTACCCTAACAAGGGCGAAGCTCAGAGGTAGGCTCAGTGGATTGCCTTACTTGATATTCTAAACCATTAAAATTTAGCTGGAGGTAGTGAGGTAGAGCTTGAGTAAACTTGATAATCCAGAACAGGTGAGCTCTTAACAGTAATATTAAGCTCCTTGAGCTACACCACAAAGCCCCCAAAATCAGGTTCTGGAAATGGAGGAACGAAAGTCCAAGACTTAACAGCTTTAAATATAGATACCGAGTGCCTCATCAGCCTTAAGACAGGAGCAGGGTGTTCAGTAGCTACTGCAAACGAGCTTCCTCTGCTGGGTTGGTGCTGAGGCTTCAGTGCTGTGCTGCGGGCCTTTTGCAGCCCTGTCCGAAGATATCATTAATGCCACAGAAGTCCCACTGCCGCTCGCCGATGTCCAAATGTACTCCTCTGGCTCCACGGGCAGAGAGCGATCTGGTGTTGGGGCAGGCCCCGTCGCAGCAGGTGTGCGGACACCTATGCGACCACCCAGGGTGATCTGGGCGGACTGGAGCTCACTAGGCATGGACAGCAAGCAGCAAAAGAGGGTTCAGGGTTTCAGTGACTTGGTCAGTGATTGCGGAACAGGTCATGCAGGTCAGGGAAGTATGCTGCTGATGCAGCTCTGAAGCTGCTGGGGCTGACAGATGATGGCGGCGGTTACCGTTGTTTCTCTAGAGGCAGAGGGAAATGCCTTGGGTAGAGATGGGACCGAGTGTCCGATCGTGACCGGGATGGCACCGGAAAGTAGCTCCCACGATAAGCTGACAGATGGTCCATAAAAGGAGAGGGTCTCTCTGCTTCAAAAGGCTTATTTGAGACACTATTAGGAGTCAGTTCCTGGAGAAGACTCGGAGTGCGTCCAACTACATCTCCTGCTCAGGCCACGCCCCCACGTTGGTACTCACAATGCTGGCTGCAGACATCTGTCTCCTCCGTGCCCACCAATAAGGTCTCTGACCGCCTGACTATCTCCCAGCAGTTGCACACTTGCTCTAGTCTGAGGCCTCATTCAGTGGCGGCATGCTTCCGACCAAGGAGTTTCCCTCTCCCACCACATGGTGTTTGTCTTTGGTCCATAAAATCTGCTCTCCTGCTGACTACTACTTTCACCTACCCATCGGTCCTGGCTGTGCAGACCTATAAGCAATGACAGTGCAGTTATATCCAGGGACTCACAGGTGACGTCTTCTCTGAGGAGTCGTTCACTTCCCCTTTTCTTCTCCAGCCGGTCCATAGTGATTTCTGCAGACTTTTCCACACATACTATATGTCTTAAAATCCTTGGCTGTTACCCACTTCTGTATAAACTCCCATGGGGTGATAGGTGCAGGTAGGTGGGGGTTATGGGTGTTTTGGCAGTAGACCTCATGACACAATTGTAGGGTGGGAGGGTGAGTTACGATTTACAGACCATAGCTTATAGGTATAAACCCCAGGACACTGATAGAGAACCAATTCCCTGGAAATTGTGCTACAGCTATGACATTTTATTGTTCGGCTTGAACTCTGTCCCCTGCACACCCAGGAGATCAGCCGCAGGCATGTTAGTACTAAACTGGTAGTGACATGCTTTTTGTAGTATTTCTATTTTTCTAATGGTTTCCCTATAGACGAAGATGGACGTATTAAACAATGGCAGATTTATTTCTTCAATAAAATGGTCAAAGAGGTATGTTGCTGGGGAGTGTTTATTTAAATAAAGTGTTTTTTCGTTTTTTGTTTTTTTTTTAACTATTACATTCCATTGTTAGTGTTAGTCACCTCTCCACTATTATCACTGGGGCTTGGTGTCAGCCAGCTGTGTTTTTTGTCACCCCAGGGCTGACACTAATCCCTTCTCACTATTACCCCAGTACTTAACCCCCCTCCCCAATGGTACTGGGAAAAGCCAGGTTACGGCAAGAAGTGGACTCTTTAATATAATAAATGCTTTTAGGGTGGCTGCAGGCTGGCATTTTTAGTGTGGAAAGGGCCCAATATCCATGGACCTTCCCATCCTGATAGTTTCAGGCTGCAGCTATGAGTTTTACCTTAGCTGGTTCTTAAACGCAGAGGGGAGAGACCCAACATCAGCTTCTATTGAAAATCTATAAAGAAACTAATAATTAAAAAAACAAATAAACATTGTGGGGTCTCCAGCATTTTACAGAACCAGCCAAAGTGAAACCAACCAGGGCCAAGGATGAACAAACAGTTAAAAATACAGTGTCAAACTTGTGTCCTGAATCCCCGATACATACAGTACCTTCGACCATTTGGGATTATGGATTCTGGGACTGTTGGAAAGTATGCAAGAATCAATTCCACTGTTGGGTCCCGAAGAATTAGCTCCACTAGTGGGCCCCAAAAATCATTTCCACTGGTGGAGCCCAAGAATCAACTTAACTGGTGGGTCCCAAGATTCAACAGTAATTTTGAGGCGCAAGAATCAACTCTGCTGGTGGGCCTCAAGAATCAGCTCCACTGGTGGCCCCAAGAATCATCTCCACTGGTGGGCCCCAAGAATCAACTCCACTATTGGACCCCAAGA
>JAODAL010084007.1:0-11060 GCA_025379985.1 Phyllomedusa bahiana
CAAAACCGCAAACCGCCTGAAAAACCGGCGGAAAACCAGTGCAGTGGGGACATGCCCTTAGTCTTTATGGCACCTGCAGAGTTCTGCTGGTTCACATCTGTGTGTATGTAAAACAGTGGAATTACTAAGGGTGAATTCACACGGTGTTTACCCGTTGCATAGAGGCCGGTACTGTGCACTTCACTATATGGCTAGTGTTTTAAAAGTACGTGCTGGTTAGGCCTAGTGTGCCTAATAGATAAGACAGCCCTTTATGCCCCCCTACTTAAAATATTATAGTTTTGCAATTTTTAGGATGTGTTGGATGCATTTTATAAATTATATGTATACATATACTGTGAATCTGATGCATACATTGTATATTATGCTGTGCTCTACAATGTTTGAACACTTGAAATCAAGAGGCATGTGAGATATGTGCAGTCATGTTCAGTAGCTGTAGAATGAGCCCCAATAAACAACTCCACTTGTGACCGCAAGAATCAAGTCCACTGGTGGGTCTTAGACACATTAGTCTGATTTAGTAGTGTGTGGTATAGCTAAACTGACAGGTCATAATATGTGGCAGCACTGCCATACCCTGACATAGTAGCAGGATATCAGGAATGATCACTGATTGACTGGGTGGGCTGTGTGAGACTTCAGCCTTGTTAGGAACCAACTGGGGTGGTGTAGGATGTGTAATATGTCTGTCCTATTATATAAGGTGAAGCATGTCTTGGTCAGCAGGGGTTATGTGAGACTTCAGCCTTAGAGATGTGTTTCCATCTTAGATTTTTATGGCATATTGATAGGAAGTTCCATAACGGTGTTAAAGCTGCAGGTCCCACCTTTAGACCTGCTAATATCTTGAGAAAGGGACCACAAAAGCATGTGCACACAGTGTGGAGAGGAGGTCACACTTGCACGGCACTCTCCATTCATTTCAGTGGGAGTTCTAAAGACAGCAGAGCACACTGCTTTGCTTACTCAGAACTCCATAGAAAAGAATACAGAGTACTATGCTAGTGTGACTTCCTCTCTGATTTGTATTAGGACTTTTGGGAGCCCATTATCAAGATATAAGGCAGGTTGGGCTGTGCTGCGGGAGACTCCCAGGTTGCTACCTCTGATGTGGACATTTGTAGTCACAGCCGAGGTGAGGCAAAGTACAGAGGGAGCAGGCTGAGGTGTAGTGGGGTCACAGGCAGAGAGGTCAGGGCAGGAAGCAGACAAAACTTAACCAGGTGTAGGGACCGGTCCAATGGTAGTATGGGAAAACACAGTCTGTGACTTCCGTTTGTTCCTTTACAGTGGCGTTTATTGATCCACCAAAATAATCAGACAAGAAAAAACAACATAGCTGGTCTTCAGCGCAAACATCATAGTACACTGTCTGTGTTGTAACACTCACAGTCTGGGTTCTTTCCCCCATCAGGATCAAGCCACAATATGATTCACCGCCAGCCTGCTGCAGAACTCTCTCCAGCTCACACTCTGTCAGAACTACCCTGCTCACCTGACCTGTCAGGCTTACATAGTCCTGAAACAAAAAAACAGGCCTGGACCTGGACATGGCAGTAGCCATCCCACCCAGCTCTTTTGGCTACTCCAGTAAAATGCCGCCCTAATCAACTGCATAGCAGTTATGCTAAACGTCAGGGGCGTAACTACCGGGGTAGCAGGGGTAGCAGTTGCTCCGGGGCCCATGCGCGTCTGCTACCCCGGTAATGTCACTCCTGGGCCCGCCGGCAGTGAACTTAACAGTTCACTGCGGCGGGCGAGGAGCTGGGGGGGCCCGGCGCATGCTACCTCTGAACGCCCGGGCCCTCCGGCCCGAGCGTTCAGAGGCAGCGTTGCTCGGTAGTAGCAGAACGGAGCGGCGATTGCTCCTCTCTGCTACTTCACCTGCCGGCGCTCTGTGATCACGTGGGCTCGCACGGTGACTTCACATCACCGCGCCGCCCGCGCTGAGTGCAGAGGCTGCAGGAAAAGTAGCAGAGCGGAGTGAGCGGTGCATCGGGGGAGCGTGGACCGAGGTGAGTAAACTATTTATTATTTTACCTGCCTCTAAGCCAACCCTATACACCCCCTAAGCCTGCCTATATACCCCTAAGCCTGCCTATACACCCACTAAGCCTGCCTGTATACCCCTAAGCCTGCCTATACACCCCCTAGCCTGCCTGTATACCCCTAAGCCTGCCTGTATACCCCTAAGCCTGCCTAAACACCCCCTAAGCCTGCCTATACACCCCCTAAGCCTGCCTGTATACCACTAAGCCTGCCTATATACCCCCTAAGCCTGCCTGTATACCCCTAAGTCTGCCTATACACCCCCTAGCCTGCCTATACACCCCCTAGCCTGCCTGTATACCCAGTAAGCCTGCCTATACACCCCTAGCGTGCCTATACACCCCCTAGCCTGCCTATACAGCCCCTAAGCCTGCCTATACAGCCCCTAGCCTGACTATACACCCCCTAAGCCTGCCTATACACCCCCTAAGCCTGCCTATACACCCCCTAAGCCTGCCTATTCACCCCCTAAGCCTGCCTATAACCCTCCTACGCCGGCCTGTATACCCCTAAGCCTCCCTATACACCCCCTAAGCCTGCCTATACACCCCCTAGCCTGCCTATACACCCCCTAAGCCTGTCTGTATACCCCCTAAGCCTGCCTGTATACCCCCTAAGCCTGAATGTATACCCTCTAAGCCTGCCTATATACCCTCTAAGCCTGCCTTTATAGCCCCCCAAGCTTGCCTTTAGACCCCACCTGCTTGCCTAGATAGGCCCCTAAAGGCTGCCTGCCTGAATAGCCCTATAGCTACCGTGAAGCCTGTCTGCTTATATAGCCCCTATAGCCTACTAAAGCTTGCCTACCTATATAGCCCCGAAGCCTGCCTGTATACTTATATGGGGCCCCTTTAGCTACCTAAACCCTACTTATGTGGCCCCTATAGCCCACCTAACCCCTGTCTACCTTTATGGCTCCCTATAGCTACCTAAACCCTGCCTGCCTAAATGGACCCAATATAGCCAGGGGGGCAGGTGCTGGAAAAGTCAGGATTCTAAGATATTTGGGTCTAAATCTGCAGGGACAAGTGGTCGGGAGATGTCATCATGATGGCGGACTGGACCGGATGCAGAACAAAAGGGAAAGTCAACGACTGGTCAGAGAGACGTCACCTGTGAGTCACAAGATGTAACTACACTGTAATCACTTATATGTCTACAGAGCCTGTGTACACTGGTGTCTACCACTATATGGTCACTAGTGGTTATATACAGTCTACAGAGCCTGTGTATAGTGGTGTCTACCACTATATGGTCACTGTATGGTGGTTATATACAGTCTGCAGAGCCTGTGTACACTAGTATATACCACTATATGGTCACTGTATTGTGGTTATATACAGTCTGCAGAGCCTGTGTACACTGGTATATACCACTATATAGTCACTATATGGCGGTACTATTGGTCTTTGTGTACTGATCAGTAATAGTGTAGGGTATTATTCAGTCACTATGTGGTGGTAATTTTTTGGTCATGTTCTGGCGGTGTAATCAGGTCCATATGTAGTAGGGTTATTGGTAATATTGGTTTTGGTATAGTGGATTTGTTTGGTAGCCGTATGATGGTGATATGTAGGGTGAGGTATTTGCCCCTTGTATTATCTACATTACCTAACAACATGTCCTGGTACATGGTCGTGGTCAGGGAGGCGGGGGGAGGGGGCCCATCCAAAAGTTTGCTTTGGGGACTTGGCTTCTCTAGTTACGCCCCTGCTAAACGTATATGTGAAACATGTGTCAGTGGCCGGATGCCGCTGACACCAGTACTATATGGCTTTTTACCACACCGAGACCAGGCATCTCGGTGAGACATATCGGCCATCCACCACGGCCCCTTGTGCTTTTCTACACAGGTTACTTGCAGAAAGCTCAGGACAGGTGGCAGGCAGATAGGCAATAGTCCAAAAATGTGAGCAAGGATCATTAACCGGGAAAACACTGAAGACAAGCAGGATAGCATAAACCAAACTTAGGACCACCAATAATCTGGCAGGTAGGCAGGGGGAGGTGTCCTAATAAAGGTGGAGGTTACAGGTGATAGGATGTCAGGGGCGTGCTGGCCTGTTAACTCTCAAAGACCCGCATGCCCCCCCCCATGAGTAACAGGGGCAAACAGGAAACGGATGGTGTAGCTGAACAAACTGTCCTTGGTCTGGATTGAAAGCCGTGGCATGCATCGTGACACCTGTTACATTGCCTGTTATTTCCAGTTTGTTTTGTTAGAAAGGTTAAGATGGGGAGTTACAAAGACTGTGCAATACTCTGTACAGGCTATTTGGGCAGCCTCCTTAAAGCCATTTCATAAGGGACAAAAAAGTAGATATTTTTTTTGGCCTTCTTACCAAAAATTTTTATGTGAAATTTAAATGGCATGATTTTAATTTTGGGCGTGAAATAGTTTTTTCGTGGGGTTTGGCGTCACGGTGGAAAGGATTCCTGCATTGCACCAACTACTGTTGGTATCTGGGGGGGCTATGATGGGCTTCCAGCCTTTTGAGATTTCATTGTCACTGCCTTAGCCTCACAGTGAAAACCCCAACAATGATTGTTACGGTGTCCCTGCGACCCCCGTGTCGGGTCGCAGGCCCCCCCGCAACGCCGCAGCACCCCCGCGCGGCCGGTCCCCGCGCCCGACCTCGGCCGCGACACCCCGACCCCCGGGGGGCTCACTTACCCGCCACTTCCCCTTTTTCCCTTTCCCGGCGCCGCTCCTGCCCCGGGCGGTGCACGCGCGCCCTCTAGCACGCGCCAGCACTGCCGGGAAAATTTTAAAAGGGGACAGTGCGCCGGTGAGGGTCTCCCCGGCACGGCCCCTTTTAACCCCTGCCTTTTCCCCAGCATTTTGCCGAATCGATAGTCCCTGTGCCTTGAGAGGAACTTCCTAAAGTGTCTTGTTCCATTTATTTTTACGACCCCTCCTCGCCATTAACACGAATCATTGCCGCCTGTCCTGACCTTCCCCCTGCCCCGACTACGGCCTGCCACGATTTTGTACCGTGCAACACTCGCTGCCACCGAAGAAAGTCACGTCAGGGACGACCTGGTATAATCCGCCGCAGCAACCCCTCCCCTTTGCGGCGGCCCCGGGAAAACCGACCTACTTAGCTCCCTCCCTGGGGGTTTTTTATGCCACGCTTTGTGGCCCGAGGATCCCTACCACACCATAACATTCGATTCGGCCATGGATCCCCCCAAGGTGCCTCTACCAAGCTTTCCCCCCGACCTCACTACCACCGTGGCTCAGAAAACAAAAGCAGATCGCCAAAAGCGCAACAGCTGAACCAACTGACACTAGATCAGCACTCATGGCCACTCCACAACAAGGCTGCCGTGGCTCAAGCACAGCAGCGTTCCGGGGACATCCCCCGGGCACAAACTCCGTTTGTCCTGCCACAAAGTTTGACGGGGACTCTAAGGCCTGCGGGGGGTTCTCACCCATGTCCCCTCCCGGGGAAACTGATGGCTGGTCAGTTCCCTCCGAAAGGTCCAAGGTGCCTTCGGTCATCTCCTCCCCGGGAAAGCCCGGCCTGGGCGCCCACTTTGGACCGAGGCGACCATCACACTGATCTGGCACATTTCCTTGCGGGAGTTCCGGGGAGTCTTCGAGGGCCGCCGGGCCCTCGTCTGCTGAAACATCTTTGTTTAAATCTACACAGGGAACTCCTCCTTTGGCGACTACCCGTCAATTTCCACCTTAGCCTCAAATTTGGCTTGGAATTATGAGCTTTGTGCGCCACGTTCAAGAAGGGCCCTCTCCAGCCAGTTTAAGGATCCCCCCGCCCCGGGGACCCTCCGACGTCTTTTTAGTGACTCATCCACCGGCAACCCCATAGACATCCTTTTCTGGGAGAGACGGGAGGGAGTCCGCCAGAAGGAACCAGCTCAAACACATCGGCTACCCCGCTTCCCAGTTTCACGCCCCCCCCCACTCCCCCTCCTTCCCCAGCCCCAACCCCCTTGGGAAAGGGGCCATGCAATGGACAGTACCCCCGTTCTCCCAAGAGCGCCCGAGGGCGTAGGGAAGTTGGTCTCACTGCGGCAGCCCCAAACACTTCCGTAGGGGTTGCCCACTTCTTCGCCAACCCCGGGGAAACAACCCCCCAAACCTGGGGTTTTTCGGGGGAGAGGCGTCCCTAGGGTGAGAAATCCCCTCCACGGCTCATGCTCCACTCTGGTCACGTCCAATTCCGGGAATCTCGTTCCGAGTGTCGATTTTCCCGGATTCCGATCGGCTGGGGCTTTATGGAGCTTCGTTGGTGCCCAAAGTACCTCTAGTGGTCCGCCTAGACCAACCCTTGGTCATCTCCTCCGCAGTGGTGAACTATTAAGTGACCCATCCTTACCGACGAACAGGGTCCTACAAAAGGACCCCTCACAGGGAAAGGATCACGTTTCTTCTGGTTCCCCCCGTTCTTCCTGGGCTTTTTCACGGGGGTTTTCCTTTGGCTACAGCGTCACCCCTAGGGGATTGGAAGACGGGTAAAGTTTTGAGCTGGGGCCCAGACTCCCGTCTCGTGTCTTTTGGGGCACCCCGGGGGTGCGCCCCAGCCCCCCGCATCCCCGCTAAAGCCACTCCCTGGTTTACCGCAACCTTTTCGGGATTTTCCAAACGTTTTCTCCGAGAAGCGACTGAGACATTTCCCCTCCCATCGCCCCTAGATTTCCCCATAACCTGCTACCCGGACTATCCTCCCGGGTAGGTCTCCCCGCCCTCCGTACCCGAAACTCAGGCAATTCGCCTACGGGAAGAAAATCTACAAAAAGGGTTTCACCGCAAATCTTCTTCCCGACGGTGCCGAATTTTTCTTTGTGGAGAAGAAAGATGGATCCCTAAGACCGTGCTTTGACTACCGGGTCTAAAAAGATCACCTCAAGAACCGGTACCCTCCCCTTTTAATCACGGAACTTTTTAACCGTCCCGGCGAGCCAAGGTCTTCTCCAAATTGGCTTGCGGGGGGCATATAATCTCATCCGGACCGGGAAGGCGATGATGGAAGACGCCTTTCCAATACTGGGGGGGCCTTTTGAGTATCTGGTGAGCCTTGGGGTTTATGCAACGCTCCCCGTCTTCCGGAAATTTTGCAATGACATTTTCAGAGACCTCCTATATATCTGTTATGTCTACTTGGATGACACCTGGTATTCTCACCCACGGGGACCCCCCAGTCGCATTGCGCCATGTCCTGAAACGCCGCGGAAACCACTTTACGCTAAACTGGAAAAGTGCCTTTTCACCAACCACCCCCCGTTCCTTGGATACATAATCTCTGAAAAGGGTTTTGGCGGATGGACCCCCACTCCTGCCGCCCCCCTACAGGGGCCCCGACCTTTTTTTTCCTGGGGGGCCATAGAAGCTTTTTAGGCTTCGCAAATTATTACCGCAATTTATTCCGCTTTTTTTCGATGTTGGTAGCACCAATTGTGGCTCTTACTAAAAAAAAAATGCCAACCCAAACTGTGGCCTCCGCCGCCGAAGAAGCCTTTTTTTTCCAAATTGAAGCACATTCGCCTCCGCACCCGGGGTTTTTCCCGCCAATACCGAAAAACCCCTTTTTTTCTAGAAGTCGACCCTCTTCCATAGGGGCTGGGGTGCTGCTCACCCAAAAGGGGGCCCAAAAGGGAAGACCGGACCTTGGTTCTTTTCCAGGACCTTTTCACCGCAAGAGGAAATATACCTCGGGGATCGGGAACTTTTAGCCATTAAACTTGCCCTAAAAATGGCACCACCTCCGGAGGGGGCTCGTTTTTCCCCCCCCTGAATATCTTCACTGACCACAAAAATCTCCTCTATCTCCAGACAGCGCAACTTTTTAACCCTCGTCAAGTGAGATGGTCTCGTTCTTTGCCCTTTTAACTACATTATCCACTTCCCACCGGGGAAAAAAAACCTCAAGGCTGATCTCTTTCCTTGCCTCAGATGATAGTGGGGAGGGAAAAGGTGGCTCCACAACTTTACTACCCCCAGATCTTCTGATATCTGTGGCTCCCACTAACCTCCAAAGGTAACCCCCCGGGAAACTATGTGCCCCCTGCGCTCCGGTTGAGGGTCCTGAAATGGGGGCACTGTTCCCCCAAACGGACACCCTGGGGTACGAAGGTCTTGTTCTTGATTTTCCCGGGTTCTACTGGGCCTGGTGTCGCAACATGAAAGGAGCTTGTGAGGCCTGCATCACCCCTGCCCGCAACAATCACCTCCCTAAAACCCGCGGGACACTACAAATTTTCCTTGCCAGCTGTCCTTGGGGCCAATTGCCATGGACTTCATAAATGACTTACCGCCCCTAAGGAAAAAAGGGCATCTGGGGGGTCACTGACCGTTTTTCCAAAATGCTCATTTGTTCCCCTTTCCTGGGCCCTTCCCTTCTGCGCCTGGGCGGCCAACATTTTTTTTTTTTAAAAACATCTTCCCTCGCATGGACTTCCCCTTTCAAAAATTTTTGGACCGGGGAGTCCATTCGTCTCGAATTTTGGCGAGGCCTCGCTCCTTTTGCAATGGAAATGGACTTCTCCCTCGTACCACCCACAATCCAATGGGCAAGTAGAGAGGGTGAATCAGGTCCTAGTACTTTTCTCCGCCCCTTCACTTCGCCAAGCAAAATGATTGTCCATCACTACCTTGGGGGGAATTTTCGTATAATTCCCCGGACTCTGATTCCACGGGCATCTCCCTTCTCCATTTTTCGGTCGGCATCCCCCCCACCCCTTCCCCCTGCCCTCCCTCCTCCATGTCCCCGCTGGGACTCTGGTCCCGGACCTATCCCTGCTGGAGGGGGACGCGCCAGTCCCTGCTTCGGGCCCCTCCCTATGAAACCCAAGCACAAGAAAAAAAAGACCCCCTCCTTCCTTTGTCCCGGGGGGTAAAGTATGGCTTCTGCCAAATAATCCATTTTAAAATCCCCGCTATAAGCTGGGTCCCCTTTTTTTTCCCTTTGAAGTCCTGAGGCGCTTAATCCTGTGGCCTACAAGCCCCTCCCCCGACCGCGTATCCCAAACTCCTTCCTGTCTCCCTACGAAGCCGGGCACCCATAACCCTTCTCTCGTCTGTGGTTCCCCTCCCCGAGCTGATTCCACCCAAAGTTTTTTGCCCTCAAAGAGATTTTTTCCATAAGACTGTTAGGGGGGACGATTTTTTTTGGTGGACTGGAAGGGGTTTGGGCCAGAAGAAAGGTCGTGGGGGCCGGGGGAGAACATCCTGGAAAAAGGGCTCTTTTCTAAGTTTTTGCGGGCCAAAAGGGGGAGGGCCCAAAAGGGGGGGGACTGTTACGGGGTCCCTGCGATCCCCGTGTCGGGTCCAGGCACACCCGAACGCCCCACACCTCCTGCTCGGCCGTGCCGCAGCCCGATGCCGGGCCGCGGGCACCCCGGCACGCCTGGGGGCCCCTTACCCGTCCACGCTCCTGTCCCGTCCCGGCGCCCGTCCTCGCCGGCCCCTCATGGGCCCCCCGCCGGGGAAATTTTAAAGGGCGTGCGCCCTGAAAGGGCCCCGGGCACGGCCCTATTTAAGCCTCCCCTTCCCAGCACCTTTCCGAATCGATAGGCCCCCGTCCTTTTAGAGGAAGCGTTTTCCAAAGTTCTTGCCGTTTACGGTACCGTACCCCTGCCTCCGTCCCGACCACGACCATTGCCGCCTGTCCCCGACCTTTTTGCGTCCCCACTACGAGCCGCTTCACAATTTGTACCGTGAAACACCTCTGCTGCCACCCCAAGCAAGTCACGTCAGGGTACGACCTGGTAGTAACCGCCGCAGCAAAATCCATCCCGCTTTGCGCGGGCTCGGTGAAAACCGGGGCCTACTTAACCCGCTCCCCGGCGTTTTAGCCATCGCTTGTGGTGGGCCCCAAAGGGTCCACTACCACCCGTAACACCGATCTTTACATATTCATCTTAACCCTAAGCCAAAGTACCTTCAAAATATAAAGCTTTTTTTTTTTTTTTAGACTGTTAATTTTATACTTGAAGAACTTCCAAAAGGTGGACACCATAAGCCCCCTCCAACTATCACAACATAAGAAAATTATCTCCCAGAAACTACATTTCATGTTGGCCCTTTTTAACTTCTGCGGAATGAGGGAGAATTGCACTAAGGCTCTGGAAAAATTTTGCAGATAGTGAATCTTGTCCTCCCCGCATCCATCTATGGTCTGACGGTATGTTTTGCAATCTAAAATAAAGTTGATCTTTTACAGTAAAAGTGTAGCCCAATTTTAATCAGTTTTCAAAAAAACAAAAATACAACTAGAAATAGAAACTTGATAATACTTTTATAAGAAAAATGCTCCTTTCTTCCCCGTAATCAGCTTCCTTTTCCCCCCCTGCATTTTAAATTTTTTGCTCTAACTCTTTAGTCACTAAGCAAATTTATCTTGCAAGCAGAAAGGTTCCGCTTCCCGAAAACTCAATTTCCTCTGTCCAAAGATTTCTATTTAGAGCGACAGAGGAGAGGCAGATAGAGCAGAAATAGTGCTGGCGTGTAATGAGGTTTTTTTTTCACTTCAGTGCTTAAGGCCCGGTTTTACACGGGTTTTTTCCAAAGGATTTGTGCCCGTATTGAGCCACAAATCCGCCGTGAAAAGGGGCGGGGGGGGGGGGCCGGGGCGCGCGGGGGCGCCGCACCCGGGCCCCCTAACAAAGCATGCACTTTTTCCCCCCGCGGGGATTCGCCGACGGGGAGGAGCGACGGAATCCCCGTTCTCTATGAAGGGAGTGGATTACCGTAATTGCTGCCGCGGATTGGGGGCCTACGAAGCGCAAATCCGGTGCGCAGTACGGCGCCAATACGCGGGAAATAAGCCGGTGAACGAGCCTAACTCACAGCTACCCATCCTTACTGCTATCTAATGTACTTGGTTCTTTTTTAAAAAAACTCTTTCTGCAAATTCCGCCCCCCCCTCTCCATAGACTTCTAATCTATGGGGTCTCCATGAAGCAGACATCTTTTCTCCTCTTAAAACAGATTTTTTTACTGATTATACTGGTGCATGGTTTTTTTTGGGGGGGGGGGGAGGTTC
>JAODAL010084008.1:0-11059 GCA_025379985.1 Phyllomedusa bahiana
CCAAAATTGAACCCTTGAGCCATTTTTGACAAGTGCGAAAAACAAATGTCTGTTAGAAACAACATTTTTTTTATAATAGGACCTGTATATTGCTGCACTAGCTCTGGCCCCCCGAACCACTGCTAATGAAAAACCGATGAAATTGTGAAACTGTCGGGCCTTTGGGTGGATTTGACGGAGAGAGAGGGCTCCGTGTCCGCACTGTGTCCGTCTCCTCCTCCGTCGCTGGGGGACCTGTTGTTTCAGAGGTCCAAGGATCGTTCCAGAACTAAAGATCACCACAATGCTCATGCTGACAAGGGCATTGTCCGCACTGACCATTTTGGTGGCTTTTTCAAAACTGGCAAGGATGGTGCAGAGCTCTTTCCACCTGCCTCACTCTCGGTGGCTCAACACCCAAAGGTCCCCCTGCGCTGCTTGTCAGGCCAATGTGTCAATTCGTACTGCGTAACGCTTTGCGCTGCTGCCCACAATCGCTGGAGCATGTGGAGGTGGAATTCCAGCGTGTTTGCCACGTCAACAATGAGATGGTTGACGGGGAAGCCGAGCTGACGCTGCAAACGCAGCCAGGCGGGACGAAGCAGGGGGTGCGAACGCGGAAGTGCGAGAACTTAGACCTTCGGAAGCCTTCCTCAGCGGGCCCAGTCCAGACCCGGGGCTCTTTAGAAATTTCTGGACAAACAAGGTTCATGACATGTGCCAGGCAAGGGATGTGCTCCAGTCTAACCGACTCTAAGGGCGGCCACAGATTTCGCCCGTTATCGCACACCACCTTGCCTGGCACAAGGTTTTTGTCACCCAGCCAGCGCTCGGTCTCGTTGCGGGACCCGTCCACAGCTCCTGACCTGTGTGTGGACGGTCCCAAGACGATTAATATCAACACGGCCTGGTTTCTCTGGCACGTGATGCCACCCAGAGGACCTTGGGGCGAAAGAACCCTAGCATCATTCCATCCCTTGTGGTTTCTGAAGAGCGTGCGCCGAGCCCTTAGATCCAACCGTCACCCCCCCAAGACATCCACAACTCACCCCGTGAGCTGTCACAGAGATATAGCGGCCTTGCGCGTGCTTACTAGTCCATGTGTCGGTGGTGAGATGGACTTTTCTTTTTCCGGCCACAGGGATGCAGACAACGCGCTTGAAACCTTCATGACACGGGGCCGGTTGGCTGGCCAGGGCAGGACGGGCTTTCTTTTTCTGGCAAAGAAAATGCCTGCTCGGCACTGGGTATTGGGGGCCAGTCAAGGGCCCATGAGCGTGGGCGAACCCCACTCTGTGTCCACCATACGGAAAGCAAACATATCCAAGGCCTAAAAGCCTGGCAATGGCCCGACATTCAGGCTATTTGCCTTTGGGATGGTTTGGGTTAAAAAGTGTTTTCTTTCAGCTCCCAACCATGAAGACAGAAGGCTGGCTGCTCGATCTGGCCGCTGTACGTCTGCAGGTCATCAAACTGGCGAACAGGAGAAGGGTAGGATGGGTCACTGGTGGTACTGCTCGTGCGACGGTGGCGAGGCTGAAGCCGGCGAGGCTGATCCCTGATCCATGACTCTGAGAGACATGGGCAGCCTGAGGAACCCGCTGGGTGTGGCGGAGGAGGAGGAGGCGTAGACAGAGGGTGTGACAGTGTCTGGAGGCCACGGCGTCGGTTGGCCTTTTTTGGCCAAGTGTTGCCACCATTTCAACTCATGCCATTCGCTGCATGTGACTAGACATGTTGTGGTTGGTTTAACCACTAAGTTTCCTTGCCTCTACTTATGCTTTACCGGCATGAGGCGGCATGATGACATCGCTGGGTAAATCAGAGGCTTGGTCAACAGAAGGCCCAGGCTTTGAGAGGTCCCCTGGACCTTTTTGAACGGCGATAAGCGAGGAGCGGGTTTGCGCTGACCGTACGGGCTGGCGCAATCATATCACGGACTTCTGCGACCGCCGCTACCCTTTTATTGAGGCGGAACCCGTACTGACACTACCCCATCGTCATCCTCCTTGACCCAGTGATGAGTGCGCTCGCAAGCAATTCTCTGAAAAGAACCACATTGGATCTGCAATGTCGTCATCATCATCATCAAACAGGTGACTTTCGTCGCCTGACATTCCCTGCATCCAGGAGCTGCTGGCTACAAGCAAGAGGGACGCAAGGAATGCCGACCGCGTTCCCGTGATTATTTCGGCCGATTGACCGGCATCCTTCTACCTCCTCTATGGCGCATCAGTAACTGGGGGGCGTCAGAGCAGAGAAAATCATCCTCTTTGCCTCTTGATCTTTTAACACATGCCTTTCTGACCCCAACCGCATTTTGCATCAAAGAGGTCTTCAAAAAATTGATTATCCACAGGGTGGGTACACAAACAGTTGACATCTTGGGCTGCTTCTTGTTGGATCGGGATGTCTGTGATGCTGTTGACGGGACATTTGTGGAGCCTTGACTGGGAGGAACGAGAAGGATAAATGCTGGATGCCAGGTTGCATTAACCACCTGAAGGACAGATTACGACGCTGTTCTACAGAGATTCACATGGGGCCCTGACCCAGCGTTGAACACGGCCTGACGGTCCTGAACTGACGATCCGCTGGCATGTGTGTTGTCGCCCAGCGACTGGAAGGAGCACCTTCTCGCTGCGTACCTCTACCCGTCCATGTCCTTCCCCCCTCTTTGCTCCGCTTCACACCAACCCGCCGAATTTTCGCTCCATGTTCAAGAAATAATAAAAATTTGAGAAGGTTATGGAAGAGTTTTGGAAGTGCCTTATTAATAAGACGGCAAAATCACAGCTATTCCAAATCCCTCAAATCAAACAAAATTGGCTGGATTCAAAATATAAACTGCAACGGAGATCTATCAACAAAGCTGGGCCTGCGCCAAAGTGAAAAACACGTATCTGTTATGTACGATTCGAATAATACAAGAATAATTTTTGGCACCTTTTCAATTCACCTGTGGTGACTATAAAATTGCTGGATTTCAAATTTAAGTGCCACAGGTGGATATATCAACAAAGGAGGACATGCGGCAAAATCGGAAAATGACACACCTATCTGAAATGTATAAGATTTAATAAAAGTGGAGTTTTGCAACTAGCACAGAGACCTCAGTTCGAGAAAGATGTGACCACTAAGTTCCAGGCTGCCCAATATCCAGGAATATTTCAATAGAAAACTGTTAAATAATAAAGCTATTGCAGTGCATGTCTACACTAAAGTCTTGTGAACTTTATCCAGTATTCTTCTATAGAGCTTGTCCTGATGTTCGCCCGCGAGGTTCCCCCCTCCCTCCCCCGTGACTTTTTAAACACGTAGATGCCTCTCCTAAAATTATCTATCTAACTACATAAAATCTTCCAATCTCTAATCAACAATTTGTAAGGATCACCGCTAATATAGGTTTCACTGTGGAGAGAAATATAATAATTTCGCTGAGCTGTTTGGACACAAGCAGAGCGCACGTCCTTCTGCTCTGAGATGCTGAGAGACACTGATCATGAAAAGGAAACGCTCATTCTATGTAAAACGAGGTCCCATGTGATTCTTCCAGCCAATCGCAACCATACACATCCCATCATGATCGTCGCACCCACACATCTCACCCTGCTCTATTCTGTAAGCAGATTTGCTGGCCGCCCAAATGAAACAGGAAGCGCCGAAAATGGCGCCGATATTAATAGATGATGCACAGATTTTAACCTAAATTATCGCATGTATCTAAAAATTAGATCAACATAAAAAACTGTGCCGATTTTCACTTTGTCGATAATGAATCGCTCAAACACCAATCACAAAGCCTTCCAAGGTCTGCGGATTGTGGACATATTGTTTGACCTCAATGTCCCAGTTCTTAATATGTGAACTTTCTGCATGGGTTTTCTGAGGCTACATTACAGATCCATAGTGGAGCATGTACTGTTACATGTAAATGGGGCAGTAAGTTTATGTCTTTACAAATAAATATACAAAAAAGGCACAATTTGTTTATAAAAATACACAGATGAGAATCCTAATCCATTATCAGTTAAGGGACAACAATATAGTAGTTTCTCAGGTAGAATGTTGCATGTTCAATTTAAGTGTTGCTCACAGTATTGTCTCGGTTCGCCAAAGACTCTTCAACTACATTTTATCAAATATTCCAGGAATTTTGGCAGTCCTAAAACCTGAATACCCCATTAAAATGAACAAGGAAAATTTTTTGCATATGTTTTCAGGGCCCCCGGAATGCGCACCAAAAGCAGCCAAATGCCCTCTCATTCATGGACTTTAGGTTAAACCTAACAGTCAAATCCAACCTTTACCCACATCTCGAAGAAAAACTTTCCAACTTTACTCCAACCTCTAATCCCTGCTAAAAATACTCCAACCCGGATTTCTTAGCCAACCCCCATTTCTTGCCTCAAAATTCAACCGTAGCCCCAACTCAAAGAAAAAATCCTAACACAAACTGATACTTCAAATCCAAACTTAACTGGTAACTCCAAGCCGTACCACTGCTCAAAGAAAAAACCCAACCCTAGCTTCCTTCCAACTCAAGACCCAACCCAAATCTCAAACCCCAACCGCATTATAAGAAAAATTCCAACTTCATCCAACTCCTTTTTCCCCAAAAAAACCCTAACGCCATCTACAGCTCTACCCCAATGTCCAGCCATAATCCTAGCTAAAATACAGCCTAACCCTAAACATAACCACAAAATCAAATGCAAACTCCAACCTCAACAATGTGTTAAGATATGGGACAATTTTTATGTAGATTTCACCAAATTCAGTTTGGCCCAACCCAAATCAAGCTGTTCACATTTTACTGTGACACAAATCCTAAGCACAACACACAGGGAGAAATATATGGAAGTAGGTGCATCGAAGTGCATTTTTGAATCTATTTTTCAGTGTATAATGTGCCTGAATGTATGATGTATCATCACGCCTCGCCTGTGTGTTTGGCACCAAACACGTGTAAAGGCTAAAGATAAGCTGGAAATAAGAGAAAAGTCATTAGAATAGCATGTCAGTGATAGAAACTATGGTACTGATCCTGCTTGGTGAACCAGAGGTCCCAGCAATACCTGTGCTGTGCTGGCTCTTGCTGTATGAAGAATAAAGGGCGAGAGCAGCAAAAATACATTTCAAATTTAAAGTATTAGAAATGTAGAAATCTGAACATCATCAGTGGGTTGTTTCAGGTAAAATTAGTTTTAGATTCTATTAAATTTAAATACTGTACATTTTATAGCAGAATTTTTTATATTTTTGGGATATTATATATTTTTATATGATCATATTTTATATTAAATTTATATAATTAAATTTTATATAGTTTGATAATTATCAGAAATTACTTTTTATTATTATACTGGTGGAAGTTGAGAAATATTGGACATTTTTTTCCCTAACAGCAAATACATCTCCACTTGGACTCCTCAGGCAGAGCACATTGAGATAGGTCTGCCTGTCCGAGCAGTAATGCGCCTAGTTTT
This sequence comes from Phyllomedusa bahiana, assembly GCA_025379985.1. Classification (NCBI taxonomy): domain Eukaryota; kingdom Metazoa; phylum Chordata; class Amphibia; order Anura; family Hylidae; genus Phyllomedusa; species Phyllomedusa bahiana. The sequence goes on from JAODAL010084008.1 coordinate 5,469, forward strand.
GCCAAACCACATTCATATGTGTCTAATATTGCGAGTATAATGCAACACCTCCAGAACATCCCTTTATGTAGGCGCATTAAAAAGTGTTGTTTTACGAGCAATGCGCATAACACATTCATTAGGCGCATTACACATAGTAGTCGGCTCACTTAGAGGCATTTTACGCCAGAAAGGGTGAATACCCAATCATACATGTTGCCCTATGTTACCTGTACATTCTGAGTCTTTTCCTTCGTTTCTGTAAATGTGCATTTTATTTGCCGAGTGGGCGGCCTCTTTCTGATGCCATCGCTGTGATTTGTGCTCTGAGCCAATCAGACATCTCGCTCCGCTCCTCAGGCTGTCTCAAGACGACACATGCGGAGCTGACGCATCTCCCTCCTATGACTGCTATGTATTTTATGTAAAATTTACTGACTGATGAGGTTCGTAAACATTTAGAGAGACTCTTCAGGGAACAGATAATGGAAGATGAGGAAGAGGTTACTTTTCCTTAAAAATCTATTTGCCCTAATTTTTATAAACCGACCTGTACCACTCAGCGATGCTTCTCAGGGAGTCTCCACCTTCCCTCTGCTATTTGATTTAGGTTGGGAAGGTTGAAAAAAAAAAGATTTTTTTATAGCAGTCATAGCTCATATTTTTGGAGCTCTGCATCAGAAAATTGAGCTCTGACTATTAATAAGATCTATGAAGACCTAAATCATAGTTACATATGTCACGGTTCATGCCGCGGTCCCTGCCTTGGACTGTCGGCCTGTCCGTGCCTGCCATGTCTCTGCTGGGGCTCCCTGTGCAGGGGTCCCAGCAGCCTGTGTTCTGCTATGTACTTGCCTGTCCTGTCCAGTCTTGTTGCTTCCTGGGTCCTGTCTGTGCACTGTGCCTCCTAGGCGTGCGCGCGGCAGCTTCCTGCCTATTAATAGTTTCCTGTTCTGTGCACCTTCCTCTTCACCCCTGACCTCTGGCTATAAGAGGACGTTCTTGCCTCCACTCTGGGTCAGTTCATTGCAGTCTGTTGCTGTGTTCAGCTGCTTCCCATCTTGAGCTCCTGCCAGCATCTCATGTCTGCTGTTGGAGCCTTTAACCCCTGAGATGCTGGTCCAGTGTCTTTGTATCTGAGCTCCGGGCCGTCCGTCCATCGTGTTTTGGGTCTCCTGTATCCTGCCGTGTTCCTGTCCGTATGTGCTCTCCTTTTCCTGCCGTTTTCCCCTGGTCTGACCTGTGTTCCCCCCCCCGTCCGCCGTATCCTGTGGTCTATGTGTACGTTTAACCCTCCTGTTCCTGCTGTACATTTCCTGTATTCCACCGCCTGGTTTCCCTGTCTTGCCCCCCGGCGTCACCGCGGGTCCACGTCGGGGGTGTGACCTGGGGGTCCCCCCCAGAAAGCCATCCCGCTTTGGGGGGCTTGGCAAAAGACCAGGGGCCCTCAGACTCCCCCCCCCGGGGGTTGGTCCTCCACTACCACCTCCCTGGGGTGACCGAGGATCCCACCCGGATTTTGGCGGCGGCGCCTCGGCTACGTCCATCCGCCGCACCGTTCGTTTAACTGACCATGGTCCCCCCGGGGTGCCCCCCGCCCCGTCTGAGTGTCTCACCCGGGGGTTTGGAGCCTTTTGGGGCCCTTCATGGTCCACCCAAAGGTTTTATTTTGGCCAGCTCATGGTCCAGCCCAGAGCTTACGTTTGGCCTTCATGGTCCAGCCCAGAGTTACTTTTGGCCTAGCTCATGGGGTCCCAGTGCCCCCAAGCTTACGTTTGGCCTAGCTCATGGTCCACCCCCAAGCTTCTTTGGGCCTAGCCATGGTCCCCCGGCCCCCAGGGCCTTTACGTTTGGCCTAGCTCAGGGCCCCCGCCCAAGTTAAGTTTGGCCTAGCTAGGCCCCCCAGAGTTTAAACTTTTGGGCCTAGCTAGGCCCCCCCCCCAGAGTTTACGTTTGGCCTAGCTTACGGCCCCCGCCCAACTTCGTTTGGCCTAGCTTACGGCCCCCCCTACCTTTGGCCCCCTGGGGCCCGTTTTCTGATCCCCCGTGGCTTACGGCCCCCCCTGAGCCTTCTGAGCCCCCCCTTTTGGCTTACGGTCCCCCCCTGACCCTTTCTGACCCCCCCGTGGTTACGGCCCGCCCTGAGCCTTCTGAGCCCCCCGGGGCTTAGGCCCCCCCTAGCCTTCTGAGCCCCCCGTGGCTTAGGGCCCCGCCCGGGTTTTCCCCTCCCATTTTGCCTAGTGCCCCGCTTGTTCCCCCCATGCACCTCCTTTTCTAGGTTTTCCCTAACTGGCAATTAACCCTTACTTTTTTTTGGGGGTTCCCCCCGGGGAAAGTTGCGGGCCCCCTGGCCTAGTGGAATGCCATTCTGGGTTTTGGGGGGGGAGGAGGGGGCTTTTGAGGGGGGGGGTACTGTCAGGTTCATGCCGGGCCCTCCCTTTGGATGTGGCCCCTGTCCTGCCTCCCATGTCTCTGCTGGGGCTCCCTGGCAGGGGTCCCCCCCTGTGTTCTCTATGTACTTGCCTTCCTGTCCAGTCTTGTTGCTTCCTGGGCCCTGTCTGTGCACTGTGCCTCCAGGCTGCGCCGGCAGTTCCTGCCTATTAATAGTTTCCTGTTCTGTGATTTCCTTTCACCCCCTGACCTCTGGCTAAAAGAGGACGTTTTTCCACCACTCTGGGTCATTTTCATTGCAGCTGTTGCTGTGTTCAGCTGCTTCCCTCTTGGCTCCTGCCAGATCTCATGCTCTTTTGGGAAACCTTTAACCCCTGAGAGTGGTCCGTCTTTTCATCGAGCTCCGGGCCGTCCGTCCATCGGTCTGTTTTCCCCCTGTACCTCCGGTTTCCTGTCCTGTATGTCTCCCCTTTTCCTGCCGTGTTCCCTGGTCTGTACCTGATGTTTTTTACCCCCCTTTCCCTTCCCGTTGTGGTGTTTGTGTATTTTTAACCCCTCCTGTACCTGCGTACATGTTCCTGTATTCCACCGCCGGATTCCTGTCTTGCACCCCGGTGTCCCCCCGCAGTAGCCCCGTCTGGGGTAGTGACCGGGGGGTCCCGCGCCAAGCCATCCCGTTTTGCGGCGGGCCTGGAAGACCAGGGGCCCCTTAACTCCACCCTGGCGTGGTCCTCCCTACCACCTCCCCTGGGGTGATCACAGAGATCCACCCCCGGGTTTGCGGGTCGGCGACTGGGAAAATACTCATCGCACCTCACCTTTTCAACATATAGAGAAATTTTGAAAAAGACCCGTGTCCAATTTAACCAAAGGGGGTGGGGGAAATGTGGGTGGGGGAGAGACAAGGACATTATGCCCACCCTCACCACGGGTTTAATTCCCTTGAAAACCCACAAGGATAACCAATCTGTCCATTTGGAGCCCGTATCTCTGACCCCAAGCCTCCACCAGCCAATCCCCAAAATTTTTCATGGCTATTACACATTAATATTTTTAGTTCCGGGAGGTATCAAGCTTTTTTAAAAATCTCTCAGTTCCCCTGACCAGCTCCTAGGCAGGCTATTCCCCTGTAAGATTCACAGTTTTTACATGAAGAACGCTCTCTCCTCTGGAGATTGAATCCTTTTTTCTCAATCGAAGGGAATGTCCCTTGTCTTTTTAGGGGGCTTTACTTAAATAATTTTTCCCCAACTTTTTTTAAGGGCCATTTTTAAAAAATAAAAATTAATCTTTTCCCCGAAGCCGTCTTTTCTCAAGATTAATAAGTTAATTCACTAACCCTCCTCATAATAAGAGTTCCATTCCCCTTATAAGTTTCGTTGCCGCTTTGTATCTCTCTAGTTCCCTTACTTTTTCTATAAAAATGGGGGCCCAAACTGAACAGATATTTAAGTGAGACGCACCAAACTTTGTACAGCGGTAAATTACATCCTTGTCCCCCGAGTCCTGCCTCTTTTAATACACGCCAATATCTTACTTCCCCCTAAAAGGGCATTCTGATTGACATTGAAATGCTGTTCTGTAGTCTTTTTAATCTACAAGAACGCCCAATTTTCTTTCCAACAATCGTTTCCCCAAAGGGTTTTTTTCCCCCCCCCTAGGACATACGTTTGCCTCCCAATTAAAATTTTTTATCCAGATGCAAAACCCTTTAAACCTTTAAACCACTTTAAACCCCATTTCCCCAAAGTGGATCCCAAGCACTGTGTGTCCGGGCGGCTTGCAATTTATGACCCAATCTTCCATAGATTGATCAAAACCCGGCAAAAGCTTGGTGCTCTGCAAAAATTGAAAACCGGCTATTAAATCCCCCCACAATATGTTAATAAATACATTAAATAAGAGGGGACCCAAAAACTGGGGCCCTTTTGGCCACCACCAAAACCCCGGAAACCCCTTCAAAGTAGGAGTCATTTACCACCCCCACTCAAAAGAAACGAATTTCCTGAAACCCATTTTTTAATCCAATTACAAAACTGTTATCTCTAACCCCAGTTGTTTCAAAATTTACCCAAAAAACCCCGCTTATCCCGGTAAAAAGTGCCCAAATGCCTTTGCAAAGTCAAAAAAAACTATATCCAAAAAGCTCCCCCCGCTATCCCAAAACTTTTTAACCCCACCCCCCTTCATAAAAAAAAACAGATTGGTCTGACAGCTTCTGTCCCTTAGTAAATCCCATCCCGGAATCACTAATATTGTGTTTGCAACATACTCCTGTATAAAGTCCCCTTAGACCCTTTAAAACATTTTTTTTCCCCCACAACAGATGTTAAACCTACGTCCATAATTACCTGGCAAGAACCCTTGGGAAATTTTTTTAAATGGAAATACATTTGCCTTGCGCCATCCCCCTGGACTATCCCCGTACCAGGGAATCTCAAAAATCATTTTTAGGGGGACCCGGAAAAAAATGAGCTTAACTCTTTAAGAACTCTTGGGTTTAAAACCTTTAGGGCCTGGGCCTTTTTTCACATTTTAGTTTATTTTAAATTTTTGGGTTTTACTATTTTTACACTGACCAATTTAAAATTTTAAAACAGATAAGTATTTAAAAGTACTGCCCCCCACCACTTTTTGCCTTGGCCCACCCCCCATTTGACTACTATTTTTCCCTTTATAGAAAATAAATGAGCGAAGAACCTATTTAGTTCCTCTGCATTTTCTTTGGGCAACCCCCGTGACCAACTCCCCATCACAGGTTTTTTAAAGGGGCCTACTTGCTCTGACTTTGGCTTTTTGGCATTTTATATGCTTTAAAAAATTTCTTTTGGGGGTTTGTCTTGCATTCCCTTGGGCCCCCTGCCTTTCAAATTTTTAATTTTTTTCTGCCTTTATCACTTTTTTTTCAGATTTTATTAAGCTCTCTATAATTTTCCAAAAGGGTGATGCCCAACCCCCCTACTTTATTTTTTTTAATGGGCCCTTTTTTTTTTGTTTATTGCCCCTTAACAGAAGGGGAAAGCCAAAGTTTTGGTTTTTTGGTTTGCCTATACTTGTTAAACCCCTAGTAATATATTTTTCCCCCAAATTTCCCCAAAGTTTATATTTAAAAAACTCCCCCCCTGGAATCCAAAAATCACTATTTGCTAAAAAGCTGCCCCAGTCTAGGTCCTGTAAATTTCCCTCCCTCAATAAGGGAAAAATTTTGGGCCCCCTTCAAA
>JAODAL010084009.1:0-11059 GCA_025379985.1 Phyllomedusa bahiana
ATTTTTTTGGGAAGGGGCTCAAAAAAACTGTAAAATTTGGGGTTTTCTGACAGCAGGGGAAAAAACATTTAAAATATTTTTACTAAGTAAAAAATTAAAAAATTTAGATGATTTTCGTTAGTTTTTTTAATTTTTGTTTTTTTTTTCTTTTCTATTGGCATGAAAACCATCGCAGTTTTCCCTTTCACTAAATTTTTTTAAGTTTTTAATTTGAAAAAAATATTCTACCATGAAATTTTTGGGTTCTGCTGAGCATTTTCCCCGGGAAAACCTAGCCCAGGGGATCCAGCAATCTTTTGGGTGCTGTATTGTAGTAAGGAGGGAAGAAAAAAAACCTTTTCATGAAATTTGTGGGCCCCAAAATTTTAGTAGGAAAAAATAAAAAACTTTTTTAATCATTTAATTTCTATATTTTTTCCCCCAAAAATTGTAAACACTGTACTGAAAAGGGAATCCGCCCTTAGTTTTAAATTGCAGGGGTGTGTATTTAAATTTTTTTTTTCAAAACATGGCCAATTTAAACAAAACACTTAAAACACTGGGGCCTTTGTAACAAATCTAACTAAATCGATTTCACTCCCTTTGAAACCCCAATCCACCCCCCTGGTCCCAAACAGTAACAAAATATCCCCTTAAAATTTAAAAAGCAAACCTTTAATTTTTTCACAAAAAAAAGGGGACAAAAAGGTAGCAAAAAAGATGAAAAATGTTCTAGTTTCACATCGAAAACTGGGAATTAGTTTAAAGTCTTCTTTGCAATTTCCATCAAAAATGAGGGAATAAATAGTAAACATGCGGGTGCTATTTTTTCTTTAAAAAAAAGGACCCTAAAAACAAAAACCCTTTTTGGGTTCAGGGGGGCATCCTTTGGGTCGTCGTAAAAAGGGAACCCCATACCACCTTTTTTGACGGGGGGCTCCGAATAACTCCTCGTACCCCAGAAGGGGCCCCCGGGCCCTAAGGAGGGCTAAACCCCTACAGAGTACTTTGCGTATAACCCAAAGTCGGGGAAAGTTCCCCAAACGGCTTAATTGCGGGGCGTACGTAGGGCCCCACAATTACGACGGTTTTCCCGGGAGGGGCGGGGTTTTTCCCACAGCACTGGGGGGCCCAGCACCCCCCCCCATAGACTGTAAATTGCTCTTTTCTCGTAAGGATCGTGAAAAAAATGACATGTCAAAAAAATCTCCGAAAACTTTACAATACGACATTTTGTACGGTGGGGAGGGGAGGCTTAAACCATAGTTCTCTATGAGAACTGTGGATTACCAAAAATGTTTGGGGGGGCCTTTTTTTCCCCTGAAATTAAGCGCAGTACCCCCCTCAATGCGTGGCGGGAAAGCTTCCCCAAAAAAAGCCCCTGTGAACATACCCTCATGGGTTTTCAGATTTTCAACCCCACTTTGAATTTGTTTTTAAATTAAAAGTTTTCTAAAAAGGGGCTCTCCCCCAGTCAAAATGAAATGCAATACTTTATAGATCATTTTAATAAACCTAATTAGTTATCTTTAATAAAGCATAATGCATTGGGGCTGTAAAATGCTACTTTTGCTCTGCTCTTGATAACAAGTTAATATAATTTGTTTGGTCTTGGATAGGCTCCCAAAGATACATTTTTAATAGTTAAACCACAAACATCTTAAACATACTTTTTTCACAGCAGTATTTTGGTCAGGATTTTGCGTTAGTATAACTTACCATATTGACACAAAATATTGACCAAAATATACCAGTATAAAAGTATGAAACAAACACGCAGTCCTGATCTGTGAGGTAGATTTATATGTACCTTGTATAACCCATGTATACAGTCCCTGACAGAAGTTCTGGTAGACTCCCGCCGGCTCTGGTGAATACCGGGACCTACTTAGATTCCGTTCCCTGGTGTGGGCTTCCACCATCGCTTGCGGTGGTCCAACGGATCCACTACCGCAGTCCGTTACAGTAAGATCCGGCTATGGATCCCGCCAAGGTGCCACTGCCCAGTCTGGCGGATCTAACGACCGTCGTCGTCCGACAGTCACAGCAACTTGGTCAACAGGCGCAGCAACTGAACCAGTTGTCCACCATGATGCAGCAACTCGTCACCGCCCAGCAGCAACCTTCATCATCTCCCGTGGTTGCTCCAGCTTCGGCGGTTCCTCTGGCCCCGGGGGGCCCCAAGTTCCGGTAGGTCGCTCCCATCCAAGTTCGACGGAGACCCGAAACTCTGGAGGGAGTTCATCACCCAGTGTTCTATGCATGTGGAGCTGACGGCCGATCAGTTCCTGTCCGAACGTGCAAAAGTGACGTTCGTGGTGAGCCTGCTCTCCGGGAAGGCCCAAGCTTTGGCCACACCTCTGTGGGACAGGAACGATACGGTAACGGCTGAACTGCAGTCTTTCCTCAGGGAATTCCGCAACGTGTTTGAGGAACCAGCACGTGCATCCTCTGCCGAGACAGCCCTCCTAAACCTGCGCCAGGCGGCGTTGTCCGTGGGAGAATTCCGCACCTTAGCCTCAGAACTTTCTTGGAACGAGGCCGCTCTGTGCGCCACTCTCTTGCCGAGTCAAGGATGTGTTGGCCGCCAGAGACATCCCATTGTCCCTCAGCGACTTGATCTGGTTGGCCACCCGCATCAATGTGCGCTTCACCGAAAGGGAAGAAGAACTTCGGCAATAGCGTGAATTGGCTCAACCTCGCCAGTTTCCACTCCTGGCACCGGTGTTCCAGAGGCCTTCTGTGCAACAGTCGCCAACACCCGCGGAAGAGCCCATGCAGATTGACCGGGCTCACCTCACTGAGCAGGAGTTGGCCCAGTGTCGGCAAAAGAACCTGTGCCTCTACTGTGGCAGCCCAGAGCACTTCCGGAGGAATTGTCCCCAACGTCCCAAGCATGCGGGAAACTCCCGCACCTAGGTTCCGTGGGAGAGGCATTTCTAGGTGTAAATTCCTCCTCTCCATGCCTGATGAGCCGACCAGGTCGGAAAACGATGTTGGACTCTCATTTCAAGTCTGGCATTCCTGAACTCGGGCTCAGCTGGGAACTTTAATCCACCAGCCCGCTATGATGCAGTATCGTGTCCCAGTGGTCCACCTGGAAAAGCTGCTAGTGATTTCCTGCTTAGCAAGTCCATCCCGCTGTGCGGCGGGCTCTGGTGAATACCGGGACCTACTTAGATTCCGCTCCCTGGTGTGGGCTTCCACCATCGTTTGCGGTGGTCCAGCGGATCCACTAGCGCAGACCGTTACACTGGAGTTCTTTTTATACACACCCACTAATTAACCGATCAATTAGTGAGCACAGGTGAGGCTGTAAACTAAGATTGGGTACATTATATGACAAGGCGACAAAACTTTTGTCTTGCCAAAATCGGACATTTCTGTGTTTCTCCATTATAAATGTTTCCGCAGTTAAGCAAATGTATTTTCTTTAAAAAAAAAAAAAAAAACTCATTTGGGAGGATTTCAGCTTTCATATGAGTCTTTTCTAAAACCAATGGATGAATTTTAACTCAAGTTATAAGCTTTGGTTTCCACAACATGGATAAGCGACAGAACTTCTATCAGGGCCTGAATAGTGCCATTATATTCCACAGCGCTGCACAGAAATTATTCACATTGGTCTTTGTTCTTGTTGTAGTTTACTGTTTATATTCCAGATTAACCAAATCAGTATTTTTTTGGATTGTGGAGGAAACCAGAGTACCTGGAGAAAACCTAAACAAACACAGGTGAACATACAAACCCATGCAGAAAGTTGACTTGGTGGGATTTTAACCAAGGAACCCGCGCTGCAAAGGCAACGCGCTAAACCCCCGAGCCACTTGTGCTGCCCAGTTACAAGGATTGTAAATCAAACACAAAAGTAGAATAACCTTCTGTCAAATCACAATTCATCACAATCTGTAAGGTAACATCATTTAATGTGCCATTAAATGTTGGTGTAGAGGTTTTTTTTACCCATGTAATGTAGAAATAATATCCACTGACATAATATCGTGCTGTGAATGATGTAATAAATAGTTTCCCAGGATGCACATATTTGAGCGAATGACACAATAAATGAAAGTTAACTTTTCTTGAGCAAACAATATAAGGAAAAAGGTAACTAGGGTATCTGGACGGATCTTGAAGCCAGATTCCCTTTTTTAAAATTAAAGTTGGTATCCATTATATGCGTGACATGATGCACATTGTAGCTGCATGTAATAATACTTTATTACCATTGTTTAGACCCTTAAATACCTTCATTTTTAATGTAATGGATTTTTTTTTCATTATCTACCTGTTAGCTGCATAGCGTTCCTAAGACCACATTGGGGCCTAGGTCTAAGGTTCCTCGAAAAATAAAAAATTGTGTATTGATTAAAGGAAGCATATGAAAAATGTTATAGTTATGTCACTGTATGTACACAGCAAACTTAATGCTGAGAAACAGAACAATCAATGTTTAATAAAGCAACTTTTCCCCACCCTTACCAATAAAAAAAAAAAAATTCTCGCAGAGATGCAACCTTTAAACGGAGTTGCCAGTTTTCCTGGCCTGAAGAGCAATTTCCGAGATTGAGACAAAATCATTCGTTTTTCTCCAAATCCCTCAAGATAGGTCCCTCCGCAGAGTCCGCGTGTGTTACAAGAGGGGGGACCACCATCAAAAGTAAGTGACCCCTATGGGACTTATCCCGCCCCAGTGAGTACCAGACAAATCCAGAACTTTCTGGGCACTGAGTCCGTATACTTACACTAAGCCTCACTGAAATAGATTTTAAAGTCTTTTTCTCTGAGCATCTGGTAGAGGTCATAGTGGCCCTGACAAATCTCCATGCCCTGCAGTTTTTGGCCCAAAACCCCATGTTATCATTCAGCAGGTGGACCCCTGTGGACTCTGCAGAGATCATGGCATTTTGGGGCCTTATTCTGCATATGGCATAGTGAAGAAGCCCGAGAGTGGGCAGTATTGGAGTGCTGATATTTTTTTACAACACTCCATTTTACATACAGCAGCCTGCGGCACAGTGCACAAATATCAGTGGGGACTCCCTAAACCTTTTGTCACGCAATTACTCACAAGGGGAGCAAGCAGATCTCAATCCAGCGATGACCTGCTGCTAGGTAAATATAAGGACAAGAGGGATGTCTTTGTATTGACCACATGTCACGACCCCAGCACTATCCCTGCCCCTGTACAAGGTACCAGTACAGTCGGCAACAAACCCGACTTACAGATTGCAATCAGTACACGGGAAGGGTAGACCTGTCGGACCAGGTGCTGAAGCCGTACAGTGCCACACGGAAGACCCAAGTGTGGTACAAAACGTTGGCCGTGCACATTGTGCCGATGGTTGTGCAGATGTACGATGTTTTTGTTATTTTCCGTTGTACAGGCCAAGCAGGGACGTTTATTCTCCAGCAGAATAAAGATGTTTTGCTGCACGACCTTCCACTTCCTTTTAGTGACTTATCCCCTTCGCCACTCATATTGACGTGCACTTTACTGAGTGACAGGAGGAGCTCCATCAAGAATGTTAACTGGTCCGGTCACGCCACCTACCCTGTCTTGTTCCGGTGCCAAAGGCCTCTGCTGTCTTCTGCTGAAGAGCCCATGTAAGTAGACAGAGCCTACGTGATGAAGCAAGAATGATTCTGTCAATGTGAAGAAATGTGCTCTGTTGTGCTATCTTTTTACACTTCCACAGGAATTGCCTACAATATTCTTAATGTCCTGGAAACGCACACACTTAGGCTATGTGTTAGAGGCATCCCTAGGTGCGAATAATCCCTCGTCACATGTGACCATGCCAGTGCAAATCTTGACCGGTTCTGGAATCTTGTTTCAAATTTCTGCTTTTCTGGACTGAAGTTTCACCTTTTGGTGGTCCGCTTAGACAACCCTCTGGTCATTTCCTCCATGAGCAGTGAACTTCTAAGCGACTCCATTCAGCATTGTCTCTTCACTTGGGGGCATCACACAAGTGAATCGCATTCAAGTTTACTCCTCTCTTTCTCTCATTCTCCTGGACTTTGCCCAATTCTTGACTGGAAGATGGGTGAAGTCACACATTGGGGACAAGGCTGCCAGTCTTGCTGCCTAGCGGCACCTTGCCCGGTGCGCCCCACTTCTCCACTGATGCCTATCAAGCCTCTGTTGGGTCTGCCTGATCCGTATCAGAATTTTGCAGATGTCTTCTCTGAGAATCAGGCTGAGACACTTCCATCTATTGCCATTTGTCTAGCGTTTTCCAAATTTAATTAAGAGAGACCTCCAAAGGATTTTATCTCTTTGTCATGTCCCAAATGACTGGTCCAGGCTGTTGCCATGGGAAGAATTTTCTTACAACTCCCTGTATTCAGATTCTGCTGGCGCATCCCATTTGTCATAGTTTTCGGACAGCACCCCCTTCCGCTTCTCCCTCTGCCTTTGTCTTCTGATGTCTCTGCTTTGGACCATCTTCTTCAGAATCTGTCCTCCATTTGAAATGTGACACGCCTGTCTCTGCAATGGACATCGGCCCATATGAAGGTCCAAGCAGACTAAAGGAGAAGACCTCCCCCATCCTTCACTCTTGGAGACAATATTTGTCTGTCGGCTAAACATATCTGCCTGAAGATCTCAAGCTACAAGCTGGGTACTAAGTTCCTGAGTCCATTTGAATTACTAAGACGTCTTAACCCAGTTGCCTATAAACTTCGTCTCCCTCCCACGATGCGCATCCCGAACTCCTTCCACGAGTCAATGCTAAAACCGGTTGTCCTTAATTGATTCCCCCATCTCCTGTAGCTGATTCCAAAGATGTTTTTGTGGTAAAAGAGATCCTGGCAATTAAGACAGAAAGAGACAACATTTTTTAGTTAAATGTAAGGGCTTTGGACCAGAAGAAAGGTTCTGGGAGCTGAAAGACAACATCTTGGACTGACATCTTTTAGGAATGTTCCTGCAGGCTAGAAATAGGGGGAGGCCGCGCAACCGCAGTTCTATTCCCAGACTGAGCTACTCACCTCTTCTCACTTCCTGCGCTGTCTGTGCTGGCCAGTGTGAGCGACCTCGCTCCCTACAGGGGGCTCTGCGACCTATTTAACCCTGCCTCTTCCTCCTGTCCCTGCTGGATCCATAGTGCCTATGGAAAGCATTTCCATTGCATCTAGTTATCTCTGTGTACCAGTTCTTCCAGCTACCATCCCATGATCACGAACCTTTGTCACCCGCCCTGACCTTCCTACCTGTCTCCAACTATGATCCAGCCTAATGACTGTGTACCACATACACCTCAGCCGCCACCGTGGGCAAACCGCACCAGGGATCGTGACCTGGGGGTCGTCTGCCACAGGCGGTGGGCTATGGTGAAACCCAGAGGCCCCTTACACTCTGCACCCTGGGGTGGTTTACACCATCTCCTGCGGTGGTCCATTGGATCCACCCTCTCCGGCCTTTCCATATATGTTCACACAGCGTATTTTTGGGGCGTACTTCAGCATGTAATTGCACTGCAATGCGCACATACTGAGTGCCCTGCGAAAGAAGTGATATGTCACTTCTTTCCAGCACTTACTTGCCAGGGAAAAGTAGGGTGAAGGGGGGGCCAGAACGCTTTAGAAGCACTTCTAACACAGCAGGCAGAGAGTGGTGTGCACAGTGCGTGTCGCTATAAGCCATGTAAACATGTCCTTACAGATAATCCACCTGTAATGTTGTATGTTATTCAATAGTATTCCCTACATGGGAAGTTTATGACAGACTTAGTCATTATTCAGTAGTACCCATACAGTTTGCCCTTTTAGAGTAAATAAAGTGTGCAGAATAGACAGTGAGTGAGGCTTTCTATTAATCCTCAACATTATCAATAATATGAACCTACAGGTTGCGCAAAGATTTTCATTACACGGAATATACAGGATTGCCCCAGAAGCATCTGATTTCATGTTCTTAATGCATTCCATTATTGGATGAAACATGCATTAATAACATTACACAGAAAATGTATTATTCCTGTTGAAGAATTTACATTTTATGTATACATGCTATTGCTCAGTGTCACTTAGCTATGTAGAAATTTGTGATTCTCCATGAAGATAACCAGTTGAATGCTGGCAACACACAGTCAATGCTCTGTCACGCAAACATAAAATATACTAGATGTTGGTTTTCTATCAGAAGAATGATGCAGAGTTATAAGAATTATACAGAGATTGATGTTAGAACATCAGAAAAAAGATTATTTTCCTCTGTTCCTGCCTTTATTTTACAGATAAATGTAGATTTTATCAATGTAACCAAAACGATATCTACAGTAGCAATTTCCATAAATAAGTATCCTCCAAATGTCCACAGGTGGCAGTTCCTGCAGATTTTGAGAATACAAAGGTCATTGCTAGTGTAAAGTAGATATGGCAGTCAATGAGATCTACGATAAGTATCTGTTAGTGATAAAACCTGCATTAATAGGATAAGAAGAGGTGAAAATACATTAATGTCAACCTCTGTGCAGCCATTATTAGGTTTGTTTACATGTTTATGAGACGCATTAGATGTATTATGCTGTAAATTAGCTTGTCAAAAAATTGTCACAAAACTAGCCCAATTAATATCATTATTATTACAATAATATCACCAAATATCCAGCAAACTGATAGAGAAGGAGAGAGGTCCCTGTCTGTGATGGCTCACAATCCACAAGAAAGGAGAAAGGAGACAGAAGGTAAGGGATGGACTTTTTTTGTATAGTATTGCAGTTGCAAAAGGGTTATTGTAGGTTGAAGGCTATCTTTAAAAGATTCAGGTTATTTCTGAAATTTTCAAAAATTAGATTGATTCTTATCAGTTGTAGTAGTGGGTTTCAGAGTATGAGGGATACACGGAAGAAATCTTGGAGATGGTTGTATGAAGAGCAGGTAAGAGAAGAGCAGAGAAAAAGGTCCTGTAAGTATCGGGAGATTGGCAAATATTTATGGGAGGGAGGAAAGGTTATGAGAGCCTTGTATGTCATTATCAATAGTTTGAACTAAATTTGCTAAGAAATGGGAAGTCAGTGACAGGACTGATAGCGAGGAGAGGCAGAAAAACAACAAAAGGCATGTGAATTTTTCTGGGGAGCAAAGTTGAGAATTGATTAAAAGGAAGCAATGGTGTTAGATGGGAAGCCAGAGAGAAAGTTGGTGCAGTAATCTAGGAGAGAGGTGTTCCTGAACCACTATTTTTTGAGTCATATTTAAGAGAGGAGCAGATTCAAAACATGTTTTTTTAGATGGTGGCAGCAGGATGCGTTAAGGGCTGGTACTGTATGTGTAGTTTGAAGGACAGGGCGAAGTTATAGGTTATCCCAAGGCAGTAGACTTGTGGAACTCGGAAAAGTGTGGAGCCATTGACATTGACAGATCTGGTAAAGGGGTTGCGTTAGGTATGGAAAAATGATAAACTCTGTTTTATCCATGATAAGATTTAAAAAGTGGGAGGAAAAGGAGAATATAGACATAAGATATTTTGGGATCCTAAGAGTGGAGAATTAACATCTGGAATGAAGATGTAAATTTTAGTTCCATCAGTAGAAAAGTAGTACTGAAAACCATGATATACTATATATTGACCAAGGCCAAGAGTATAGATAGAGGACAGTACAGGGCCCAGGACTGACCGCTGAGGGACACCAAGAAAGAGAAGATGAGAGGAGGAAGTAGTTTTAGAGTATGAGACACTAAACATTAGATTGGTGTTGTATGAAGAGATGCAGAAAAGCGACAAGTCTAAAATGCCAAAGTATGAGGGAATTTGTATCAGAAAGAGGTGCTAAACTGTGTCAAAGGAAAGTACAATTCTAAGAGGAGTAGTGGCACATAAGTAAAAACATCTTTGAAGGTAAAATGTATCCAATGGTAAAAGTTCAGCTAACGGCTCCACCTATGAGCATAGGATAAATGAGGGTGGAATTGCAAGTTTAATGGCTCTGATATTCTAAAATTTGGTACCTTCTTCCATTTAGTTCTTGAAATGGTAATTTTTTTCTGTGGCAACCTGTTGTGGTGTATTACATGGTGCAGTGAAAAAAATTAAAAAAAAAGAGTAAAGAAAATTATGCTTTTGTGTCCAATGCAGAAAGCGTACGGTAAATAGGGAAAACGTAATCCGATTCAGACTATGCTTACCCTATAGATCTCCATGGCCTGGTCACGGCCCTGTCATAATATCTGGTGGTATTCATTTTTCACACTATCCCAATTGATACCAAAAACGGGTAGGGAAAACGTTATGTGAATGGAACCTTATTTATTGTTCTTGATATGAAGTGAACAAATCTCCTAGTAGTCTGGACTCTTTCGTCAATACTACAATATTGGGTTGTGCTGCCTGAAACTTTCAAATTAACTCATAAAAACACCTTACTGCCAATTTATTATTTATTTATTTTTTATTTTCTACAAATGGGGATGTTTTATTCTGGACCTTTGGGACCCTTTTGTATTAAGCAGGATCCTCGGACATTTTGCATCAAGATTCTTAGAAATGGTTATAGATTTTTTGGCATGATTGGTCCATCAGATTACACCAAAAGTAAATAAATAACAAAAAAAAGTCCACAGATTTTATGATGACATTTTCTATCATAATAATATATGCAAAATTTATACAGTTTCACAAACTCACTTACATGAGTTGAACTATACTTGTGTTGCTATGTTATAGAAATGTATAATGTTTTTTCAGGGTATATGTGAAAATATATCAATATAACTGTATATTATTGATAAAAATAAGCTTGCATTATTTGACTTTATGAAAGTATTTCTAGACTTTGCTCAGATCTCACAAATTCATCCCTTGTAGTGAGTAAACCACATCCCATATATCATGCATTTATACTAAAAAGACAATTGTAAAATAATCACATAAAGACATTGCTTTAAAGACTGTGAAATATTCTTTAAACTGGAAATAAAAAAAAAATTAACAAGGAGATGCAAGAGAGAAAGTGAGAGTGGCTGAAGACAAGTACTTAATAATACATTAGAGTTGAAAGTATGAGATTTTTCACAGGAAAGCAAACTGGAAGTGAATAAGGTTAAACTGTAGCAGAAGTCTTATGAAATG
>JAODAL010084010.1:0-11058 GCA_025379985.1 Phyllomedusa bahiana
TTTTAAAAGGACACATATTGAAAAAATACTTTTTTTTTGCAAGATTTTTAACATAGCTATCAATCCTAAATTGAGAAACCCATTTAATACAATAAAAAATGGAAAAAAAGACATGGTGGTTTCCCTCCTTTTTAAAAAGGGTTTTTTTCTAAATTAAATACTAAAAAACTTGCATGAAAAAATAGCGTTAAAAAAATTTCCTCTGAATTGTACAAGGGGAAAAAGGAAAAACTTGACCAGATTAGTTATTCAGGGGACAGGGGAGTATGGAGCACGGACAGAGAAAAAAGTACAGAGACCTTTTCCTCCAGCATTAGTAAAATGAGAAAAAGAATGCCAAGATAAAGGGCACCTGGGGTAACGGGAGCTTAACCACCATATTTTCCAAGAAAACTCAATTGGTCCACACTAAGGAGGGGCAAGCGCACCCAGGTTTTGACTGTGACAAGAACATTCTCCACTTCCCTTCCCACCCTAAACCCGACATTTTCGTTGCTGCGTCTCGGGGTTTTTTTAACCTGCGTGTTAATAGATGACGGACGCCAGCCGGGCTTTCACCGCCCCCACTGTAACTCCGGCCCGGGGTCATGCTGTGGCCCAGGACGGGTATAGTCAATGTCCATAAAAAACTAAATGGTGTTAAAAAGACCCCTTTTTTTTCCCGGCACTTTTTAAATGGGGGGTCATCAGGTTTGGGGCTCATGCGTGGCCCAGGACAGGTATAGTCAATCTCCAGGAAACTAAAATGGGTTGAAAGACCCTTTTTCCGGCACTTTTTAAATGTGGGGGTCATGCAGGTTTGGGGGCTCATGCTGTGGCCCGGGACAGGTATAGTCAATGCCCCCATGAAACAAAAATGGGGGTTGAAAGACCCCTTTTTTTCCGGCTTTTTTTAAAAATTGGGGTCATGCGGGTTTTGGGGCTCATGCTGTGGCCCAGGACGGGTAAGTCAATGTCCAGTAAATAAAAGGTGGTTGAAAGACCCCTTTTTTTCCGGGCATTTTTTTAAATGGGGGGTCATGCGGGGTTTGGGGGGCTCATGCTGTTTTTCCGGGACGGGGATATTCAATGTCCGTTCAAGTAAACATTGGTTCAAACATACTGCCTTCTGTCATTTTTTAATTTGTGGGTGAGCAGGTTTTAAAAGGCAGGCTGTGGTACAAACAGGGGTAGTAAATGGTCTTGACTTTTTTCGTGACTTTTTTTTAAACCCAAGGTGTTGCCTAAGATGTAGCACACCATTTGACTGTTTTGGATTTTAATTTCAGCTTCCCAGCCTTGTTTTTTGGGGGTAATAATGAAGGTGTTGTTGCTCTCCCCCATAACTTTAATGGTCATCGCGCATAATCGATCTCACTATCCAAAAACATTATGAAGCGGCCACATCGATACATCAATCTCGATAGCCAACGCAATCGCTCAACACTACTTATTTTGCATTCTGTGCCATTGTTGATGTAATTCAGTACAAAACTGGAATAGGACAGAACAAAAAAGAAGCATAAGCAAATGCTGCAAACTGGGGTTTAAAAGAAAAAGGGGGGGCCCTCCCCGTTAACGGGGAAAAAAGGGGGGCCTCCCCCGTTAACGGTGGAAAAAGGGGAGGCCTCCCCGTTTAACGGTGGAAAAGGGGTTTCCTCCCCCGTTAACGGTGGAAAAAGGGGGGGCCCTCCCCTGTTAACGGTGGAAAAAGGGAGGCCCTCCCCTGTTACCTGTTTCATCAATTTCCCTCTGTTCAATAATTTCCCCCTGTTAATATATTTATTCCTGTTCTTTCAATTTCCCCCTGTTCATCAGTTCCTGTCTGCCCGTGACCCGACCCTTTGTGCTACGTTACCTGACTTCGAATCTTTCGCCGCCTGCCCTGACCTGTTGGCCTGACTTTGACTACGAGTTTTTCTTACGATTCGGTACCTCGCTGCGCCTTGGCTGCCACCGCAAGCTAGTTGCGCCAGGGTTAATGACCTGGTAGACTCCCGCCGCAGCAAGTCCATCCCGCTTTGAAGGCGGGCTCTGGTGAAAACTGGGACCTACTTAGATCCCGCTTCCTGGCGTGGCCGCTACCAGAGGTCCAGAGGAGCCACTACCCGTGTCGTTACAATGGCTGAAGTGAATGTCAAGTTTCCTGGCCAGTTCTTTGAATGGTGCAGAGTCCACCACTTGAAAAGGGGAAAGGACTGCAGTACCACCAACTTGGAAACAGGAGCTCGGTCAGCTTCTGCACTTAGGGATGGCTAGTTGCATACTGCTGTCTCTTGTCAATCATCTCGGTGAATGACTGCTGGCACCATGAGTGCCGATGAGCAGGAGTATCTGGACCGGTAGAATAAATGGGAAAGACAGGGAGTTGTCTTCGGCAGAGGTGGTGAAGCCTTGACTGCCTGAAATGGGAGGCGTGCCACTGGGTACTACAGCTGTTGGGACAGGATGGACCACCATATCTGAAACACGTATGGTAACACTGCATGATGTTGATGCAGGGCCTTGGTGCCAACGTTAGGTCCCTGGTCACGCTTTACTTTCTGCCCACAGATTCTACATATAGTTATGTTCAATCCTCCTCTGGTGTCTCGTCAAAAAACTGACACACCCTGAGTAGGTGATTTTACCACCAAAGCACTGCACTGACTGACTGTTACCGCCGCTGACCCGGTGAGCCCCTGTGCCGCTACTTTCTGGGACCTGCAAAATGGGTGGTCTAAATCGTGGCCGTTTGGCTCCCAACCTCGCACTGCTGCCACCCTGCTGACTCCAGGCCACACTACCGACTTACGGGCTGCGCCACTGCCTGACATTCAAGCTGCTGCTCTCTTCTCCCTATGATAATGATGAACCCTTGTACACTGTTGGTCTGGGTCTGCTCATAGCATCACATGGCTTTCAAAACCACCAGTATGCTGATGACACCCAACTTTACATCTCCGGCCCAGACATTAACTCCTAAATGTCCAAGATCCCAGATTGTCCCGTCCCTCCAAATGCTCCTTCTTCTCCTCCCATCTCCTAACCTTAATGTAAGAAAAAAGGAATGCTTCCAGGCTGGACAATGGGTAGTCGAAGGTAGGCGACCGCGTAGGATGCCACTTCATCCCAGGGAGAAAAGGGGGCACAAGTAGGCTCATCTTTTCCATTGGGCACACTAGGCAGTTGCCCGGGGGCCCCACAAGTATAGGAGCCCCAAGTAGTGTATGTATGTCCCAGAAATACACGAAACATACCCTGGATCCCTTTGGGTAGCTTTGCTTATTTAACTGTTTTATGTGAAAGTAGGACATGAAAACAGTTTAAAAACTGTGGTGGGGAAGGGAGCCAAAGGCTCCCTGCCCTGCCAAATAAGTCTTAATGGCTGCAGGAATGCCGGTGTCCAGATATAAGTGGGGTGATAAATATGGGTGTGCTTGGGGGGAAAGGGGAGCTCGAGGCATGGCCAAGTGTGATGATGTCATGTATGTTGTCAGGGCCCACTGCAGTGCCATGCCCAGGGGCCCATAATTCTGTTGAGATGGCTTTGGGCACAAGGAGGCATGGAGTGGACTGAATTTTCCATTTGGGGGACACTTTATGCCTTGTTTAACTAGGGCACCAGAATAACTTGTTCCAGCCTCATCTGCTTCTCCCGGCTTCCATGTACGATCGGCTACATCGATTAGTATTTGCCTGTCACCGCCGTCCTCCTCAACGGTGTCGTTGTACAAAGCCTGACCGCTCGCAACATAACCCCCCATTGCAACTCTCCTCATTACTATTTGCCCGCTTCTGCAAGATGCAGCAAATGTCTTCCCCACCTCTTTGCTGCCCACTGTCCTCAAATAATTGGTCCTCAACTAGGGGTTGTGTGTGACAAACCCACCGACTCTTAGCTGGGGTTGTCAGATGTCATCTGGGAGAAAGTATATGACTTAGTGTGTGGTCAACACATGGCCGTAAATACACCGGATGCTGTGGCCTCGCAGGGTGACTCCTGCTGTGACGTCCCCTTACTGTGCTGCGATCTGTGGTGGCTCTGGTAACCTACTACATTGTTCTTTGACTCTATGGTAGGATCGTAGCACTGAGATTGTTTTCTTCCAGCTGGCGCTGCCATGACTTTATCAGGCTACATTCCCGCTTCAGTTTTTTGGTCAGTTTTGCCCTCTTAAGTGTCCAGGGAGTTTTATAGTGAAGCGATTCTAAGAGCGGCGGCATCATGTGGCGTTGTCAAATAAAACACAAACATTGTATGAAGACAAACCACCCTTCCCTCTGCAATATTTAAGCATGGAACAACGTTCTACTCAACCCTACAGGCTTGTGCAGCCCTGGAAATAGCTGTTTTTTAAAACGCAAATTTGGGGTCCCAAAGTAATTCAGACCGAAAAAACGAATTTTGGGGTCGGAAAATTTGGCGAAGTTGGCGAATCGAATCTTAGAGAAATTCGCCCATCTCTAGAGGGTGGTCATCAAGCCCCAAATAGACAAATTGGAGGCAATTAGGAATTGGCCCCATGCGGTCTCCAAGAAACAGGTCAGGGCTCTTCTTGGTATCGCAGGGTACTATAGCAGGTTCGTTCCCAACATTTCCTCCATAGCAGCCCCTCTTACGGACCTCACCAAGGTCCAAGTCCACTATGGTCAGGTGGAACCAGGACGCTTTACAAGCCTTTAAAAATCTAAAAGAGGTACTTTGCAAGAGACCCGTACTCATTGCCCCAAACTTTCAAAGTGCTCCACCCCACAGATCAGAGCAGAGGGGGGATATGTAAGGCTACAGCTGGAAGAGTCTGCAATGGCATAAACATACTAGCCAGATTCTGGACATATGTCTGGGGAGTCCAGGACACATGTCGCCAAGGTAAGGAGCCTTGGTGGAGTAAAAGGCCAAAATGGTCTTGTTTAATGTTACAATGTACAATGTTTGGGTAAAAATCTTAAAATACTTTAAAAAAAAAAAGAAGACAAGCAGACTAAGGACATAGATTACTGGAACCATGTCCTGTGGTCTGATGAGATCAAGATAAATTTATTTGATTCAGATGGCATCAAGTATGTGTGGCTACAACCAGGTGAGGAGTAAAAAGATAAGTATGTATTGCCTACAATCAAGCATGGTGGCAGGAGTTTTATGGTTTGGTAATGCATGAGTGCTGGTTAGTGTGGGGAGCTACAGTTTATTGAGGGAACCATGAATGCCAACAGGTACTGTGACATACTAAACCATGATCCACTCATATATATCGCCAGTGTATAAAATTCTTTTCTATATAGAGTGGGTATGGAAATTATTCAGACATCTTTCAATTTTTCACTTTTTGTTTCATTGCAACCATTTAGTAAGATCAAAAAAGTTTATTTTTTTTGCTGATTGATGTACACTCTGCACCACATCTTGAAAGAAAAAAACTAAACTGTAAATAATTTTGCACATTTATTAAACAAGAAAAACTGAAATATCACATGGTCTTAAGTATTCAGACCCTTTGCTCAGTATTGAGTAGAAGCACCCTATTGAGCTACTACAGCCATGATTCTTCCTAGTTTTTCACACCTGGATTTGGGGATCCTCTGACATTCTTCCTTGCAGTTTCTCTCCAGTTCTCTCAGGTTGGATGGTGAACTTTGGTGGACAGTCATTTTCAAGTCTCTCCAGAGATGCTCAATTGGGTTTAGGTCAAGGCTCTGGCTGGACTAATCAAGAATGGTGACAGAGTTTTTCAGAAGCCGCTGCTTTGTTATTTTAGCTGTGAGTTTAAGGCCATTGTCTTGTTGGAAGAAGAATCTTAGGCCCAGTCTGAGGTCCAGAGCACTCTGAAAGAGGTTTCTATAAAGGAGATCACTGTACTTGGCCACATTCATCTTTGCTTCCATTGCAACCAGTTGTCCTGTCCCTGCAGCTGAAAAACACCCTTATAGCATGATGCTGCCAACATGTTTCACTGTTGGGATTGTATTGGGCAGGTGATGAGCAGTGCCTGGTTTTCTCCACACATACCTCTTAGAATTAACACCAAAAAGTTTAATATTCGTCTCATCAGACCAGATCATCTAATTTCTCATTGTCTGGGAGTCCGTTGTGTGATTTTTTGCAAACTGTATGCGGCTTTCATATGTCTTGCACTGAGGAGAGGTTTCCGTCTGCACAATATGCCATAAAGCCCCGACTGGTGGAGGATTGCAGTAATAGTTGGCTTTGTGGAACCTTCTCCCATATCCCTATTGCATCTCTGGAGCTCAGCCACCGTGATCTTGGGGTTCTTCTTTACCTCTCTCACCAAGTCTCTTCTCCCACAATTGCTTAGTTTGGCTGGACGGCCAGGTCAAGAAAGAGTTGTGGTCGTCCCAAACTTCTTCCATTTAAGGATTATGGAGGCCACTGTGATCTTAGGAACCTTGAGTGTTGCAGAAATTCTTTTGAAACCTTGGCCAGATCTGTGTCTTGCCACAATTCTGTCTCTGAGCTACCTGGCCGGTTCATTAGACCTCATGATTCTAATGTGCTCTGAGATGCGCTGTGAGGTCTTATATAGACAGGTGTGTGCCTTTCCTAATCAAGTCCAAAGTCCAATTCGTTTAATTAAACACAGATGGACTCCAATGAAGGAGTAGAATCATCTCAAGGAGCATCAAAGGAAATGGACAGCATGTGAGTTACAGTGGTGAAAAAAAAGTATATAATCAGCCACCAATTGTGCAAGTTCTCCCAATTAAAAAGATGAGAGGCCTGTAATTGTCATCATAGGTAGACCTCGACTATGAGAGACAAAATAAGGAAACAAATCCCGAAAATCACATTGTCTGATTTGGAAAGAATTTATTTGCAAATTATGGTGAACAAATAAGTACTTGGTCAATAACAAAAGTTCATCTCAATACTTTGTTATATATCTTTTGTTGGCAATGACAGAGGTCAAACATTTTCTGTAAGTCTTCACAAGGTTGGTGTCACATCAAGGGTGGTACAGTGAGCCCTAACTGGAACCCAGCCCACTGTCGCTGCCTACTTGACGTGCTTCCCTAGGTGGCAGACACCAATTGGGCTACAGTCCCTGTGCTGCTAAAGTGCTGGCGCCATCAGGAGGAAGAAGGGTCAGACACAGTCCGGGTCAATCACAAATAAGAAACGCCAAGCCACAAATCAGAACCAAAGAGAAACTGTAAACAAGCCGGGGTCAAAAACACAAACTTGAGCGAGGTGCAAAATCAGAGGAGAAGCCGAGGTCAGTAAACAAGCAGGGGACTGGTACACATGTAAGCAAGCACAACACGAATCACAGGGAAATAAGGCAGGCAGGAAATATTGCAGGTGCAGCACTCAGCCTGCAGGGAGTTTAAATGTAGTTTCCGGAAACCTCCCATTGGCTGGTGTGACACACCCCTTTTCCGGAGTGGCTGGACCTCTGTCACTCACACAGCTTCCAGCAGAATGTGTATCAGGGTGGGGTCGCAATTCAGCTGCTGCAGACTATTGCTCCCTGGAGGCCGAGTGCCGCCTAACCATGACAGTTGGCACACACAGTTGCTGGTATGTTGGTCCATTCCTCCATGCAGATCTCCTCTAGAGCAGTGATGTTTTGGGGCTGTCACTGGGCAACATGGACTTTCAACTCCCTCCAAAAGTTTTCTATGGAGTTGAGACCTGGAGACTGGCAAGGCAACTCCAGGACCTTGAAATGCTTGTTACAAAGCCTCTCCTTCATTGCCTTGGCGGTGTTCTTGGGATCACTGTCATTCTAAAAGACCCAGCCACGTTTCTTCTTCAATGCCATTGCTGATAGAAAGAGGTTTGCACTCAAGATCTCACAATACATGGCCTCATTCATTTTTTCATGTACACGGATCAGTCGTCCTGGTCCCTTTGCAGAGAAAGAGCCCAAAAGCATAGTGTGTTACTGATGGTACCCTTTGTTACGTTGGTCCCAGCTCTCTGCAGATCATTATTAGGTCCCCATGTGTGGTTCTGGGATTTTTGCTCACCATTGTTGTGATCATTTTGACCCCACAGCGTGAGATCTTGCTTTGAGCCCCAAATTGAGGGAGATTATCAGTGGTCTTTTATGTCTTCCATTTTATTGCTCTCTCAGTTGATTTAATTACACCAAGCTGCTTGCCTATTGCAGATTCAGTCTTCCCAGCCTGGTGCAGGGTTACAAATTTGTTTCTGGTGTCCTTTGACAGCTGTTTACTCTTCACTAGTGTTGAGCGATTGCGTTGGCCATCGACATCGGTCGATGGTCGATAGTCGACCATGATCGACAAGATAGTCTATAGTGAGCAGTCGATTATGAGCGATGACCATTAAAGTCTATGGGTGAGCAACAACACCTTCATTCTTACACCCAAACAGGGCTTGAGAAGCTGGAATTAACATCCACAACAGTCAAATGGATACGTGCTACATCTTAGGCAAAACACTTAGGTTATAAAAGCCACAGAAAAAAAAACACACAACATTCACTATCCCTGTCTTGTACCACAGCATGACCCTTAAACCTGCATCACCCACAAATTAAAAAGTGCCAGAAGGCAGTATGATTTGAACCATCATCTTACTTGAACTGGACATTGAATATCCCTGTCCTGGAACGCAGCATGAGCCCCAAACCTGCATGACCCCCAGATTTAAAAGTGCCGGAAAAAGGAGTCTTTCAACCACCATTTTAGTTTCACTGGACATTGACTATAAATGTCCTGGGCCACAGCATGAGCCCCAAACCTGCATGACCCCCAGATTTAAAAGTGCCGGAAAAAGGAGTCTTTCAACCACCATTTTAGTTTCACTGGACATATACTGTCCCTGTCCTGGGCTACAGCATGAGCCCCAAACCTGCATGACCCCAGATTCAAAAGTGCCGGGAAAAGGAGTCTTTCAACCACCATTTTAGTTTCACTGGACATTGACTATATCTGTCCTGTACCGCAGAATGGCCATTAAACCTGTCTGACCGCAAGATTCAAAAGTGCCGGGAAAAGGAGTCTTTCAACCACCATTTTAGTTTCACTGGACATTGACTATACCTGTTCTGGGCCACAGCATGAGCCCCAAACCTGCATGACCCCCACATTTAAAAAGTGCCGGAAAAAGGAGTCTTTCAACCACCATTTTAGTTTCACTGGACATTGACTATATCTGTCCTGTACCGCATAATGACCATTAAACCTGTCTGACCCAAAGAATCAGAAGTGCCAGGAAAAGGAGTCTTTCAACCACCATTTTAGTTTCACTGGACATTGACTATATCTGTCCTGTACTGCAGAATGACCATTAAACCTGTCTGACCCCCAGATTCAAAAGTGCCGGGAAAAGAAGTCTTTCAACCACCATTTTAGTTTTACTGGACATTGACTATACCTGTCCTGGGCCACAGCATGAGCCCCAAACCTGCATGACCCCCACATTTAAAATGTGCCGGAAAAAAGGAGTCTTTCAACCACCATTTTAATTGAACTGGACATTGACTATACATGTCCTGTGCCAAAGCATGAGCCCCAAACCTGCATGACCCCCACATTTAAAATGTGCCGGAAAAAGGAGTCTTTCAACCACCATTTTAGTTTCACTGGACATATACTGTCCCTGTCCTGGGGTAGCCTTGCCCCTCCGTATGAGTGCAGACCAATTGAGCTTCACTTGGAAATACTGGTGGTTAACGCACCTGTTCCACCCAGGTGCCCTTTTTTTTGGCATTCTTTTTCTTATTTTATTCAACGTGCTGGAGGAAATTGTCTCTGTACTTTGTTCTCTGTCCGTGCTCCATACTCCATGTCCTCTGAATAACCTACATCTGGTCAAGTTTTCCTGTACCATCCCTTGTACAATTCAGAGGAATTTTTTTACCAGCTATTTTGTACATGCAAGTTTTTTAGCAGTTTAATTCTAGAAAACACATTTTAAAAATAGGATGGAATCACACCATGTCTTTGTTTCTCTTTTTTAATTGTATTAAATGGGTTGTCTCAATACAGGGATTGAAAGCTATGTTAACAGATCTTGCAAAAACAAGTCATTTTGCAATATGTGTCCATTATCAGTGTCCTACCTATTCCTGTTTCTGACAGCACTATCACCCTTGAGCCACTCTTGACAATTGTGAAGAACAAATGTCTGTTAGAAACAACATTTTTTTATAATAGGACCTGTAGTATAGCTGCATTTCAAAGCAAAATGCCCCCAAAAATTCAAAGCTTGACCCTTGACCCCCTTTGGGCAAATTTAAGAACAAATTCGTTAAAACAACAATTTTTTTATAATAGGGCCTGTAGTATTGCCATTTCAAAGCAGCATGCCCCCAAAAAAATTTTAAAAAAGACTTCCAGCAACGTTAAAAATTGTGAGGGGGAAATGGCCCCCTTAAAAGCCCCATTTCTATTTCAAAAGGGCCATGATTTTTGCTGTATCTCACACTACATGACCCCAAAAAATTTAAAAATTTACTTCTCACCCTATTTAAAAAAAGTGGGGGGAAATGCCACTTAAACCACATTTCGTTCCAAAGGAAACCCGATTATTGCTGTATCTCCAGCTAAATGACCCCAAAAATTTTTAAAAAAAGCTTCTCAGCCCCTATTAAAGATTTTGGGAGAAAATACTTAAACCTATTTCTTTCCCAAAGGACCATATTTTTGCTGTATCTCAAGGGAACTGACCTCAAAAACCATTTACAAGGAAAATTTTTAAAGATAAAGTAGTAAAGGAATTCGGGGTTGTCATGAAAACCTTCTGTCCTTTTTCAGCTCCTCACAGCAAAACCCACAAAAAGAACTGTTGGGAAAAAAGAAATAAAAATTGCATAAGAAAAGACATTTTAAAAAAATTTTTTTAAGAGGACCATTTCTTTTGAAGAGGAAATTTAATAGAAAACCGGCAAAATAATCGGGGACCTCCAATTGGGGCCACAACATCACAGAATCCAGTATGATTCACTTGAAAAGTCAAAAAGGTCCACATTAAAATTTGGAAAGCCGGGTGCGTTTGCGTAAAAAAACTCCCCCTTTTCCCCTGTGCTGAAGGCCCTCAGAAATAGACGCGGCTGCTGGGCAGGGCAAAACCTCTATGGCTGACGAGCCAAACTGGGGCCCTTCCTT
>JAODAL010084011.1:0-11058 GCA_025379985.1 Phyllomedusa bahiana
CAACCGGGGCCGGAGGGAAAACCCCCGCAACCTGGGGCTTAACCTTTGATTGCGGCGGTGCGTTACCGCAGGCAATCACTTTTTCCTGCTCTTCGGGGGATCGGAACACCCGGACCCGACAGAGCCCCGGGGAATGGGTGCATGTCAGCCCTGGGGAAACCCAGAGTGGGCCCCCGGGTCTGTGTAAAAGCCATGACCTGGGCACATGTGTGCTTCCAATCACTCCCCGTGTCAAAGTCAGGATTAAAATGTATTAGCTATTTAATATGAATACATTTCTAAGTGTAAAAAAAAAAAAAAAAAAAAAAGTAAAAATTTTCTCCTTCTTTGGAGAAAAAAAAAGTAAAAAAAAAACCATAAAAAGTGAAAAAAAAGAATAAAAAAATAATAATAAAAAAAAAAATAAATATTTAATAAAAAAAAATTGTACACAATTAACGCACAAAAAAAACCTACAATTTTTGGGTATCCACACGACCGTAAAAAACCGTAGAATAATCTAACAAGATTAAGTGTAAATTGAATGGTGTAAAAAAACAAAAAAATTTTGTAAAAAAATAAAAAAATTACTGCAATTATTTATAAGTGACTTAAACTATCCCTTAAAAAGAAACACTTGTCTCGAATAAAACGAGGCCTCACCCAACTGCGTCATTGAAAAAATAAAAAAGTTAAAAAACTGTTAAACCAAAGGGGGCCCCCAAAATAAAAATGTTCTGTCAATTAACTACTTTCAGGCGTTCGGCTTAGGGTTTTAAAGCTTTTTTAAGAGGCACATATGATTTATTCTCTGTAATGCCTTTAAATAATAAAATAAAAAGAAGAAAGGGCGGCCTGTAAAAGGAGAAGTTCAATGTAAAATGTAGTTCCCTCTATTAAGTTGGTTAATTTGATTTAAAGGGGTTTTTTGAGCGTAAGAAATTTTATTTGAAATGGGGCAAAGTTGAGAAAATAGAAGAAAAGGTGATACTTCTCGGTCCCCCCTGACACTTTTTCTCATCCACTGGACAATCCCTTTAAGTAGAAGTAATGTTCCATGCTACACAGTAGGTATCCTTCAAGCAAAGAACCTGTTGTTAAGAAGTCGTGGTCAACAGCTGTATAGAGCCCTTGTCTGGAGGGAAGGGGTCCAAACTGAAGCATCCTGGCCAATGAGCCTTTAGCTACGCCCCTGGCCCAATACTTTGGGACATACCCTGTCATTATACAGTCCAAAATACAGGGGGGGGGAAAATTCTAGGATACACCTAAAAAAAAATGGGAAAGGTTGGGTGATATAAACTTCCTGTTTGGCACAATTTAAATGGGAGGGTGAAAACTTTTCAAGATGTTGTTTGCCCAGGGACTTTTTTGGTCGGCTATTTTGGATCCCCTTTTTTTTTCCAATGGAAGGGGGTCAGTAACACATGAAACTTATTGAAATTTCACAAGAAAAACAATTTGTGCTTGATTTTTAAAACTTTATTGTTTCATTATTTTTTTGTATTTGAAGTGGATTTTAATATATACTTCTTTCCCCAAAGGTTTAAAGTCGCAAACCTTTTATAGGAAAAAAAGACAGAGGGAGTAGATGACATTGGTGCCCATGAAACCCCCCCCTCCCCTTTTTGTAAAAAAATTTTGTGAATAAACAAGGGAAAAATTTGCCACTGTCTGAGAGGCAACTTGCTTAAGGGGACACTCCCATTGTCCCTGGGGGAACCCAAAGCTCCGAAGGGCAAACCCCCCACCTTCGGACATTGAATGATGTTTCAACCAGGCTAGGGGGACCCACTAAAACAATTTTGCCTGTCCAGCAAGGCTTTTGACCTTTGGGAAAAGGGAAGGACACCTACGGGAAGAAGTGAATCGGGGCAAGGAGCGTATAAGAACCGGTGATTGGTTTTAAGTGAATTCTTGTAGATGTTCCAGGGGTGGGCAAAGGATGGGCCATGTTGGGGGGGTGTGTCTGGATAAAAGATGCCAAAAAGTTAGTTATCTCTTACCACCATCTTTCGTACCTACCCTTTCCTATCCCTCTGACCCTTAGTTCGTTTCTCTATTGTGTTGATGTCTGCGTTCACCAGACATCAACACAATTTCTTCCGCTCCTCGGTTTAACCTCTGCAACATGTCAAAGGTTTAAACAAAGAGAAATTGTAAATAAAACCCTGAAAAATAAAGTTACATTAAAACCAAGCACACCTTTTTCCCATGGAAAAAAAAAACGTTGGGTCCAAAGTGGCCGACTTCAAAATGGCCACCATGGTCAACACTAGAGAGGGGCAAATTTCAAAAAAATGTGATTCGATAGATTCACCGAATCTTCTGCAAAAAATTAGTTTCGATCCGAATTTATTTGCGGCGAATTGCGTTTTAAAAAAAATATTTTCCCGCTGCAAGGGGCCGTAGGGTGTTGGGAAATAGGATGGGGGAATTTTTTCAAAAAAATTTGATTTGTTTATTCGCCCAAAATTTTTCCCACAAAATTGCTTCTTTGGGCGAATCGCTTTAAAAAACAGCTTTTTTAGGCTGCATAGAGCCTGCAGGGTGCGTAATCTTTGGCCCGCTTAAAAATTTCAGAGGGGGCTTGGTTTGGTCTTTAGCAATGTTGTGTTTAGTATGCACGTAGATGACTGCCCCCACTCTTAGAATCGTTCACTATAAAATTCCCGGGCACTTTAAAAGGGCAAAACTCACCAACAAACTCAAGCGGGAATGTAGCCTGATAAAGCATGGCAGCGAAAGCTGGAAAAAAAAAGCTGAGAGCTAGTTGGCAACAACAATACAGAGTGTGGAGGTGATGGGGGCAGCCACGCAGCAAAAGAGTAGAGAGTGGCACAATGAAACCCCTTCTGGAGGTCAAAAACAGGAGTATGCCACAGAGTGGGACAAAACACAGTGTGGGGGTTACGGCCGCAGCCACAGCAGCGCATGAGGTTTAAGAGTGGCCCAAAAAGACCCGAAATTTTAGTCACGGAATCAACAGCACAGCAGCAGGGGGTCAAAGGGCACTAACAAGTGTGGAGGTGGGACAAAAAGGAGTAGGCCCCAAAAGGGCACAAGGCAGAGAGGGGGGAGGTGACGGAAGAACAGCATGAGGGAGGATGGGCCAATGACAGGGTGGGAGGGGATCGCAAAGAAACAACAGCACACACTAGGTCTAGAGGCACAATGACACATGTGGAGTCACGGCACCGCAACAGTGCCACATGAGGTCATGGTGCACAATGAAATTCTGGAGGTGGGAAAAAACAGGAGTAGGACAGATTGGCACAATGACCAAAATGTAGGGTCACGGCAGTAACCACGCAGCACTGAGGTCAAGAGAGGCACAAAAATTCGGGGGGGCAAAAACAGGAGTAGGCCACAGAGGGGACAATAACAGAGTAGGAGGTCACAGCAGGGGCACAGACAGCATAGGTCAGACGTGGCACAAGAAAATTTGGGGGTGGCAAAAAAAGAGTAGGCCCAAGGGGGCCCAAAGGAAGGAGTGGAGGTGACGGGAGCAGCAGCAGAGGGCAGAGATTGGCACAATACATAGTGTGGAGGGCATGGCAACAGCCCCAGCAGCAGCAGCTGAGGTCTGGGGCCATGACAGAGTGTGGAGGTGGGTGGCAATACCACTCCCCGGTAAAGATGGTTGGGGGCAGATGGAAAAACGGGCGCAGATGTTGTGGCATCAGGCAGGTGGCAGCATCAGAATAGTGGCTGAGGCAGGTAGTTTAGGAACCCAGGCTTTTTTTCCTCACAGTTTGGGTGAGGCGTCATGGCTGATGTAGTCTGACGCCTAAGGCATTGGGTGAGGGAAATCCTGACCGATCCACGCCTGATTCATCTTGGGCAAAGATCATCGTTCCACATTTCCCATGGACAACGGGGTTCTCCTTGGGGTTAAACGATTTGGCCCCCGCTGCACTGACACCCGCTCTGAAGCCACACTACTGGCCGGCAGGACAGCTTCTCCACTGCAAACTCGCAAGTTGGGGGCCACAAAATCCAGTTTGGCTGCCCATTTGTCCAGCGGATTTTTCTAACTGGGCTGGCGAGTGCTGTCCAAGTAGGCACGACCTGTTGGTTCAGGGTCTGCTCCAGGACAGGCTGCTGCTGCTGGCGACTGCCCTCCTCCACTAGGCGGGTGAAGGAAGTGCTATCAGTGACTCCGACTTATGTTGCGCTGATGGAGCTGGTACTGCTTTCCCAACTCCCCCCCCCTTCCTCCAGCAGCCGCGGCAGTAGTAAAGTGAGGCTGAATAACCCCCGGTCAGACCTGTCAGAGGAGGGACGATGCCGCACACAGGCAGCGGCAAACTGACTACGGAGGATTTCCCTATAGTATTTGAGTTAGTCCCCCTCCAGCAGCTGGGAAAAAGGCTCCCCATTTTGGATCGGTAGCGAGGGTCCAATAGGGTGGAGAGCCAGAAGTCATCCCACTGCCGGATGGTGACTATTCAGCTGTCACTAGCCCGGCAAGTCAGAATGCTGGCGGACCATTTTGCACAATTGATCCCGAGGGGCTCCTGCCCCCAAATCTACTAATACCGGCACGGTGCGCGGGTCATCTGCCGTCTTCCTCATCTCCATCTACCTCCTCCACTGCTCCGTCCTCCTCTCTTGTCATTGTAGAAAATCCACTCATTTCACAAGACAATGCTTCTGCTCCAATGTCCTCCTCCTCCTCCTCCATTTCAGTCCCCACCGGACTCATGTGGCCACGAGATGTAGTCGCCACGTCTCCAGTCCCCTGCCCAGACAGATTTTCAGAAATCTGTTCCAGGACATGAAACAGGGGAATACTTTATTCACCGTAAGTCCTGGCGACTACACAATAACTTTTGCCCCCTCCGAATGGCCTCAACAAACGGCAGGTGTCATGCATGAGCTGCCACTGGCTGACATCAAAGTTACACAGGGGAGTATTCCTGTCCGCCTGGATCATCAAAAAATCGTTAATGGCCTTTCTCTGTTCATACAGTTGGGCCAACATGTGCAGGATGGAATTCCAATGGGTGGAAACATCGCATATCAGAGTGTGTTGGGGGAGGCCGTTCTGCCACTGCAACTGGAGGAGGGTTTTTTCCTGGCTTTGTAGAAATGGATGAATTGCATGCACAGTTTCCTGGCCATTTTCAGAATCTTCTGAAGATCGGTGAAGACTTCAGAACCCTTTCACAACCAGTTGAACACGTGCGCCATACAGGGCACAGGGCCCAAATCCCTCCTCAGTGTAGTGTGGACACAATGTTCCTCCCATTGTCCGTCACCAGGTTCCGATTTGCAGTTGGCGGAGAAAGCACACACGAATTTTTGCGCATGACGCGGGGCAGTTCCTCCCCTGTGTGACTCGTTCTCCGAGGCAAGCCAGGTTAGAACTGCATGACACCGCTTTTGCCCTACACATGTGGATGATGGAGCAGTACTTGTGGAGGCTGAGATGATGGTGGTGGTGGAGGAGGAGGAGGGGGGAGGAGAGGGAGCGGACATTGGCTCAGGGGCCGCATTTGACAACGTGGAGGAGAAAGCGGCGTCTCCTGTCCAAGTTGTTGGTGTGCCTGGGGAGGAAGCATATTCACCCAGTGGGCCGTAAAGGACATGTATGGCCCTGACCGTAGTTACAGCTCCAAAACGTCCGCACTGCCAATGCACCTTGGAACAAACCGATTTAAACTCAAGGACTGGCCCACCTTCTGTTCTACATATTAGAGTGCTGGTACCTGCCTTTTGAAAAAACCCTTACGGCTTGGAACTCTCATCTCAGTCGGCACAAGCCATTAGTTCTCTGAACGGGGCAGAGTCCACCATTTGGAAAGGGAGGACTGCAGTACCAACAACTTGGACAGGAGCAAAGGTCAGCTGCTGCACCTTAGGGCAAGGTTGGGCAACTGTTGTCACTTTGCAATCGCCTCGCTGAACGACTGCTGCGCCATGAGTAGCGAGGAGCAGAGCATCTGGACCGGGAGATGATGGCAAAGAGAAACAGCTCCCTTCTGCAGAGGTGGTGGAACCTTGACTGGCTGTAATGGCATGCGTGCCACTGGGCGATGCTGCTGCTGAGGACAGGTGATGGCCGCTGACCCGCTCCTGGGCCATGCCAACTCAGGGTTGTGTCTGACGTTCTCACCGACTCTTGGCTGGGGTTGTCAGATTCCATCTGGGAGGAAGTGGATGACCTAGTCAACCAATCAAAAACCATTGGGTTCTGAACAACACACACCGCTAATGAACAGGGGCATTTTGTGACCTCACCGAGTGTACCCCTGCTGCAACGTCCCCTTGCTGGCTGCGTCTGGCCCTGCTCCAGGTATGTTTGTGCCACTGCCACTCGCAGGTGAAGAGCCTGCCACCTCTCGACATACTGTTTGTTCTAAAATTGTACAGACACGTTTGATAAGATATCTGTATAATGAAAATCACACCCTGATTTGATCCAAAGAACCCATTAAGAAACTTGGTTAAACCCTTTGGAAAATAAATGCGCTCCACAATGGCATGAAATGACCTTGTAAGTGCCGTTTAAAAACACTGTGTATTTAACTGAATATAAAAGCCCCAAACAGCTTAATTAACCTCGGATATAATTATTCTACAGGCAAAAATCTTTTTGGAGGTGAAAAGATCGTTTCTTTTAGTGACCAAACAGCAAACAACCTAATTAACCCCTGGATCTAAATGCGCAAAAGAATAGCAACCAAAAATTACCCCGCCTTGTAGCGGTTAAAATGGCATGATTTTACGGTACACAACAACAGAAAAACTTGTAATTAAAACCTTGGTTGTGAATTATGCACAAACAATTTCTTTTTAGGAGTGAAAAAAATCGTTTCTTTAGTGACCCTAACAGCAAAAACAACCTGTCAGAAAAGCGTGCCCGTCGGGCCCCCCTAGAGGGTCGACGGGCTGACTTGGGGTGTATCGTGACGTTACGCTGCCCTCTAGGGGGTGAACAAGGTCAGCCAGATACTGTTCCACTGTTAACCCCTGTCCACACGGGCACAGAGAGAACCAGGGAGGGAGAAGAACACTTTCCTTATCCAGAATCCTAAACGGCTGCACCATTTTTCTAGTTTAGTTATAAGACCGGTCCGTGACCGACTTAAACAAGGCCCGAAACCACCCTTGGGGGTAGCTATATTTTATGGGACCGAGTACTAGGCGTGTGAGGCCGATGATCAAGACAGACTAACTCAGATTAAAGTTTATAGATTTAATTAGCCTTGGAGGGCACACTAAACAAATATATACAAAAGGATAATAATGTACAGATAAGAGTCAGAGGTGCAAATATAAGTAGGGGTTTTACAGACAAAGGCAAGTAAAATGTGTCTAGTTACCTTTAGTGCTCGGCCAACATGGGGGCGTATGTGGCCTGGCTTCTGCGTGTGGATGCTACTGGAAATGCTCTTAGGTACCCCCCTCCATGGATCAACGGTTGATCCAACCCGGGCTCCTGCTTATCTGTGAGGGGACAGCCCACGTGGCAGCCCCCTACACGCCCCCACACACCCCTTGGACGGTCTATGAATTCCTCCCATTCTGGCCATGAAATTTCTTTATAGAAAACACAAATTGGACCCTAAGTGGCAAAGGGGATTGGCACAAAAACCCAGCCGGTGCCACCATTTAGATCCGGCTGGACCTACACAAAGCCCGGTACCAGACACCCCTATCCTATGGTCTCCATAGGTCCAGTTCTGGATATCTCGGTCCCTCTGCCTCATGCAAGTATGGGAGTAGTGGCTGTGTGTGCGGGGAGTTCCATATTCTAAGTTATGAACTATACCATGGACCAGTTATGAATGGATCGCCTATAAATCTATATGAAATATCGGAGACGTGTCGGTTGGGGTGGATTAATTAAAGTCTTTGTTCTTGGAGTTGGAGAAGGCAAATTTTGTTCAGTGCTAATTAATGGAAATGAGGGTTCTTTTGAGGTGTCCACATGTCCTGCTGTGTTGGCTTCCTATGGAAGAGCATTTACAATGGGTCTTGGCTGTGCTGCTTAACTTGTAAATTGAGCTTTCCTGGGGGGCTGGGGGCCATCTGTGAGATCTAGCTAGTTGAAGTTGGAGAGAGAACTGTCATATTTTAAGTGGATTTTTCCTCACAAACACTTAATTAACCCCTGGATCTAAATTGTGCAAAAGAAATGAGCAACCAAAAATTACCAGCTTTGTAACGTGTTAAAAAATGGCTGTAAATTTTCGGTTTTTAAAAAAACAAAAAAAGAAAACTTGTAATTACCTTCGGTTTTTGAATTATGCACAGGCAAAATGTCTTTTTTGGGGGGGAAAAAGAAGTTTTTTTTAGTAAAAACAGCAGAACAAAGCAAAAATAACCCCAGTGTGTAAATTGCGCAAAAGAAATGAGCAACCAAAAATTTCCCGTTTTTGGTTTTTAAATGGCGTGTATTTTTGGTAAAGAACAACAGAAAAAAAATTGTAAATTAAAATTTGGTTTTGGAAAATGTACGGGAAATTTTTTTTTTTGGCGGTGAAAAGAACTTTTTTTATGCCACAACACAGAAAACGCTTTAATTTAACCCCCGGATCTAAATTGCGCAAAAAAATGCAAACCCAAAAAATTTAATGGGATTTGGATTGGGAAAAATCTTTTTCTTTAAATAAAAAAACAGGAACAGGTTGTAACTCTTGGGAAATTAATGGTAATCTTGGAGATGCATTTAAAAAAATTAGCAACTGCTTGGAGCACACTGGCTTCGTTCCAATACCCCCAAATCAGAATTAAAACGTATGAGAAGCAGTCTCTGAGAAAAGCTGGGACCCCCCCCCCAAAAAAGGGGTTTCTAAAAAAAAAGTTTTTTAAGTAAAAATTTTTCAAAGCACCCGGGGAAAGCCCCTTCCCTATCATTTACATTTGGAGAGGGGAAAGGCTCCCCACGCGCGCCCGGACTTTTTAAAACCCGGTGACGCCCACAGAATCCCCCCGGGTCCTGATTGGCTTCATCTCTGCACATTCATGCGGGCTATGCCCTTCTTCCCCCGGGGTTCTTTCCCCCCATTAACGCCATGTGCTCCCCACCATTTTATAAAACAAAACCCCGGGCTTCTTTCCCCTCAAAACACCCCAAACCCGACTCGTTCGAACAAATTTTTTCCTTTAAAATTTTCTAAACGAATTCCAAAATTAAAATCGTTTCCCCCCCAATTTACCCCTTCCCCCCCAAAAAAAAACTTTGGGGGAAAAAATCAAAAATAAATTGTGTTTTTGGGAGAAGCCGTAAGGCTATTATGACATGGTCCTTTGTTTGCATCAGGTTTGTCGGGAAAAGGTAAAAAAGGAAAGCAGTAGGGGAAAACAAAAACAGAAGCCCTAAAAAAATTTTCCTTTTACTTTTTTTTTGGGGAAATCAACTCCTGTTTTTTTTTGGGTTTGGGCCAATGAGGGAAAATATTGACCAATTGAAACCCGCCTAAAGGAAAAAGGGAAGGGGGCAAAATAAATTTGTACTTTAATGTAAAAATTATGATGACACCCTCTCCACTCTTTTTTTTTTGGGGGGGGTTTTACATGTATCAGCGTTTACCCCGAATCACCCACAATAAGTGTTTTAAAAAATTTACTGTTTTTTTTTTTTTTTTTTTTCCACAGATAGCAATATTTCCCCAAAAGACGGAAAATGGCAGATTTGGGGATGTATGTAGGGCTGAAATACACAAACACGGGGTTTGACACAAAATTCCCACAAAAATGGATAAATTTAAAAAGGGTTGTCTCACTACAGTGATTCATGTTACCACAGCCTGTTTTCTGGTTTCCCTTAAAATTCAGGGGCGTGTTTTGGCTGTAGCTAAGGACCAGCACGGGCAGCCTAAAAGGGGAGAAAACAGGGTTACTAAGCGACCACAGGAGCTGAGCAGCCCACAAGGGCCCAAAATCTCAGAAATAGGTAGGACCGTTAAGTCATGATTGTGCCGGGAAATCCCCCCGGGCTTTTGGCTCTGGGCCCCCCAGGCCAGTGGCGTAAGCCGGGTTTTTTTGACCAAACTACGTGTGTTTGGTTTCAGGTAAACGGGGTTTTTTTCTGTTTGGTTGTTGTTTCCCTGGCCAATCCCCAGACCAGGAGTCTTCCACAAATTTTAGTTAACCCGGTTTCTTTTTGAGTGAAGCTTTCTTCTCCTATCTGGTCTTTTGTTCTTCTACCTATGCCCATTTCTACCTTTCTTTGTTCCTATTTAAGGTTTCATTTCTTTCCTGCCTTCCCTGTATGACCCGTTTTCCTGCCTATATCCCCTTTATTCTCCTAATTTATCCTTCTGTGCTTCTGACCTTTTGCCTGGATCCGGGGTTTCCCTTTTTCCTCACGCTTCGTACCTCCCGGGGGCCCGTTCCATTTCCGACTTGGACTGTCTGACCACGTTTTTTTGGGGTTTTGGTTTGTTTGTCCCGTTTGTGTTGCCCCTTTTCTCAGTGCAGTTTATTTCTGGTTGGGCCGGTCTATTAAAAAGGGATTGTGTCAATTTTTTTTTTTTGCGTAAACTGTGTGTTTTTTATCACCTTTTTATTCTAGTTAATTTTTTTTCATTGTGGGGTTTTAGAGCAGTTTTTTAACAGAAATTGTGTGTACCCCCCCTGCCCCCTTCAAAGACAGCCTTGTCTGTTGGGGATACAACCCAGGAAGCTGCCCTAAAATAAACACTGTAGGTAAGGCTTAATACGATTCCCGTTCATTAGTTCAGTGAGATCCCTCCAGCCCCTCCCCGCTGTGGCCAGCATGCCTTTTTGTCTGAGGCACGCAGGGGAGCCTGATTGTTGAGCCCAAAAAGTACTGAAAATTTCTCTATCTGTCCCGCAAGGGTGCAAGAGAAGCAACAGAGTTGGGTGGTAATTTCCTTATCAATTCGCAGAAATGCCCCCAGGTATACACGTTCACCTCTGATATAATCATTTCCCCCCTGAATACGTCGTTCCTCTTTAGTTCCCCTGTCGTAACCCGTCTTCCCCTCTGACAAAAGTCGCTTCTTTAGTTCCTCCTTGGGGACCAAACGTTCCCTCTGACAGACGTGTTCCCCTATAGTTTTCCTGTCGTTAACGTAGTTCCCCCTTTTACAGAGGTTCCTC